>DF359458.1:44485-61033 GCA_000787875.1 Solanum virginianum
AGCATTTCGAATCTTGTCGCTCCTGCTTTGCCCACACATCCATCTTAACATCCTCATCTCTGCAACGTGCATCTTCTGGACATGTGCCTTTTTCACAAAAATTAAAAAAGAAAAAACAGAATTCTAGGCCTGAAAGCTTAAGCATAATGAAAAGCGAATGGCATCAGTTGATGGAGGATTCAACCATGGGTCACTGGCATATTGAAAGAAATGTGGTTCAATCTTAAAAGTCCAGTCAAGGGGCTTGAAATAAACTCAGACTGCCCAGCCACACAAGTGGCAGCATAAAAATCATTGTTGACAACACCATTAATATCAAGTATATCTTGATGCCACTGTTTCGTTAACATTTGGCTGATGACCAGGCAGTTACAGGCTGAGTATCAGATCTAGTCTACCCAAGATCTCAGCTTTGTTGCCTTTGCAGCTTAAGTCCACATACCTAGCTTGACACCAAACCAGGGACAATGATGCATATGACCTTTCAATCCCCACGGCATAGAACTCTATTCAGGATGTGGAAGTGTCTAAGCACCCCAATATCTTGAGCCTGAGATAATATTAGTAAGTTGAACTCTAATGGAATGCCTACTGATTACTGCATACTTGTTATCAGCCTTCTAGCCCTCAAATTGTGTAATCTCTTTACTAAGAACATGGCATGACCAAAGCATAGTAAATTATGCAGCAGAAACCACCTCAGCATCAGTAAACATTAAAGAAGGACAACTGTAGTTTCAGAAATCATAATGAAATTTTCTCCTCCTGTGATTTCTTAGGAAGAATTCTGCAGTAAGGTTTCTAATGAAAACCAATTAAAATCAGAAAACCATCTTTACATTGCACAGATGCATTTGTGCTACTCTGCTCACAAAATGGGCGCCAATTTTTGGACTTCGAATTATTATATAATTCAATTTGTTAATTTAATTATTTCGTCATAAAAGAACGTTTATTTGATTATTAATAACAGTTTAAAGGAAATGTGAATTGACTCATCTTATCTCAAAAGTCAAAACTTTTACATGCATCTTTTACCATGCAATAGTCCATTAGTCCCTTGGTGTCTCCGAGTGTGGGTTCACATATCTATATTTAAGTATCTTTTAAAAATATAACGCCAATATATAATTTAGGAAGATGAGCATGGGTTCAGGAGGACCCGGTGACCCCCACATAGATACTCCCTTGGCTATGATGCTAAATAACTCATTTACAGAATGAGTGACGAGTGTCAATTGCGTTCATTTAAATGTAGTGGTTAACCCTACACAGAACCATTCTTGTATTTGCAACAAGTGTGTGTGAATGTCCTTTTGAGCTAACTAAGCCATCATATAACAGAGTCCATAAATTGAAGAGAGCCTTGCTAATCTTTTCTTTACTTTTGCCTTTCATTGGGCAAAAGCTTCTGAATAGATAATAGGAGTAGGAGTAGGGAAGGATAAGAGAAACCAAGTACATTATGCTAACCGATTTGAATCAAATACGAGCAGGTTTGGTCGCATAAAGAAAGTATGGTAGTCTTTATACCTTTAACAGGAAAAAGTGTTTCCTCTGCATCAACACTGAACGTAATTCACCTTTAGAAAATAAGATCTTCTTTCCTAATTTGGGGAAGTAGATTTGGAAAACCTAATACATTTTTAATGTACCTAGTTGTTCTTTTCAGACAATGAGGAACCTTAGTAGCTCAGTTATCCGAACTTGTAATCCCCTTTTCATTTCCTTTATTTCTTTCTCTATACTACTTTGAACTGTTTTTGAGCTGAGGTCCATCAAAAATACTTTTTGTACCTCCAATATAGTGGTAAGGTGTACCTCCATAGACACTCTGTAAAATTACACCGAGTATGTTGGTTTTATTGAAATAAAAAAGAAACATCAATAAAAAAAACTTGTTATGAATTATCAAGGATGATTTTCCAAACCACAAATTCAAACAGGTCCCTTTCGTATGGATGGATATAAAAGCAAAACAACAATATGACTAGATTTCTAATTTTCTCCTAAGGTTTTTCAACGTAATCAATATGCGCAGCACGGAACAAATTCACTTGCTTTCTAGTTTAATCATGAGTCTTTGAAATTGGAATAGGAATGAAAATGGCAGTATCTTTTTGCTCTCTTGGTGACTCAATCCTCCTTCTATGATTGAAGGTAGAGGGTGCTTAGCAATTCTCTTGTCATCTGAGATGAGACCATCAATTTCAACAGATAAAGAGAGAAAGTACCTTTGAGCCGAGGGGGAAGTGGCCCTGAAGAGGCCAAACTCCATTCTTAACAAACCGATCCGCAGCAGAAATCTTTCTAACAACATCAATGAACAATCCAACAGCAAAATCAGCAACATCGTCAGAGAAAAGACCCGCAACGCTAGCAACGGAGATTCCGCGGCGGCGACACTCAACGAGATCAATATGGTCAACGCCAGCGCTGGTGGTAATGACAAGGCGGAGTGAAGGTAAGAGACGGAACAAGGAGGAAGAAAGCCAGCTGCCGATACGATTAGGAGAGCAAATCATGGCTTCTACTGATTGAGCATGTGTAGAAATGAATTGTTCCAATGGGAGTGATGATTCCCATGGTTTCAGGATTCGGAATTTTTGTGATAACTGTTCGTCGTAGAATTGGAAAACCATTGGCCGGCCGAGGACTATTACCTCTGGCAACTCGGTTTTAGGTTTCGCCATGAATGAGCTTCAGAGCAACTCGGTGACTTCGGAAGACGATTCAAAAAAGAAATTAAAATCAATCAGGAAAAGATGCTTTCTAGAAGCTTGTGCTTTTGTTGATTATACTTTGATATTTTCTGATCAAAAACATTTGCAGGGTTTGTCACAGTAACGAAGCTAGCATTATCGCAAGGCATTTATACTTGGGTGGATAATTTTTATATCAAGGTATTTAACAATTGATATATATCACCATATTTATATTTAACCTATAAATTTAAAAAAAAATTCTAACGAACGGTGTCCATCTACCACCCTCAGGTGAATATAGCTCGGCGTCTCGATATCACCCAAAGATAGCTGATTAACTATAAAGACCAACAATGTCTTACAAATATGCAAAATAGATAGAATACATACCATGGAATTCGAGGAGATTGTTCTTTACATCATGAACACTCATATGCTAGATGAAGACCAAAAGCGCCTAAATACACTTAGGTGAAAGCCAAAAAACCAACTTAATAACAAATTTACAGAAAGAGGGATATTCCTATAATAATTATTGGTTGTTTTTCTTGAGAAATCAGTCAGGTACATAGGGTTCGAAGAGTTTCACACAAGGGTTCGGGTCATACTGCATTATTTCAGCAGCTCGTTCGAATTCTTCCCTCAGTACTCTTATGCTGAACTTGTCTACCACCCGACCAAGGTCATGAGAAACCTCAAATGGATCCTCTATGCATATCAGATGACGATCATTCCCAATCCTTCTGGTCCAGTCTTTCGCTCGCTTGCTGTACATAATCAAACGACAACAAAAATTAATAAAGGACGACAAAAAGTGAACCCCCGCTATGAGAATAATGTCATTTTATGTTGAAAAGTAAAAGAAAATCAGCAGCAGCAACAACGCCTTACCTCAATGTGCTTCCTGAACGAACGGAAATAACATCATTTGCATAATCATGACAATATGCCCAGTAGCTGAAGAATGCCCACACTAATCTAGCAAGGGTTTCCCCATTGTGAGTTCCAAAACCATAAAGCTTTTCCACTTTATCAAAGTAAGCACATTCAATGTTGTCAACAGTAACAGAGCAGGTTGCTTCCATTCCCTGATAAGAAGACAGGGAAAAAGAATGTCAAGAAAGGATAACTATCTTTGCACAAAGTAGCACATTCAAGAGCCCCTTGAGCTATACATTGCCTGAATACCACCCCTACCCCTAATTTATTTTGTTTGCTCAAACTACAGCAGCAAGAAAGTATTTCCGTATACATTAAAGGCAAGGTGACAGTGCTCCAGTAAGTTCGGGAGACCAGGGAATAGCACATATAAAGGGTAAATATTCCAAAGCAGTGTTATGACACATAAAGGAATTGATTTCCTTTTTTTTCAATCAGGAATCGATCAATCAGTCTTAGTAATGAAAACTATAGTTAATTCTTAGACAGGGAAGACAGACGAGAATGGCAAGTTTCGTGCTTCTTTATGGTAAATGCTAAAGCATATCGCGGAACCTCATTCTTTTCGTTCACCCCATGTGCACAAATCATTTATATTCATTTTTTATCATACTTTTAAACTAACCTTTTAGAATACAGTACAGAATGAGACCGAATCGCTACTTCTCTCTTTTATGGTGAGGTCAAATTAAATAGTACAGAATGATGATACAAGTTTAGAAGGTATCACATGCATGCCCGCAGCTAATGAGCATCCATACTGGAGAATCATACAGAGAAGATTGAAGTTCCACAATCCCCAGGCGACTAGTTCATTAGCCATATCAGAATCTCTACCAGAAAACAATTCCTCCACTCTAACAAGGGAGGGAAAAAACAAAGGGCAGAGGGTTGGCAAGCACTTGAGGTGAAACAATTCTCATTAGAAAAATGGTATGATAGAATCATTCTTTAATTGAAAGAAAGCAACTGGATTGCCTTATATGAAAGCTTGTCTACACTAGACAACCCTAACAGGAAAGGACTTCTGCTGGTTAACAGATGTTACTTATGTAACAAGGAACTGGAATCTGTTAAATCATTTGTTTTTACAGTATCCAGTAGCTATTGCGTTTGGAACATGTTTTGCACCCTTTTTGGCCTGAGTTGGGTTCTGCCAATGAACATGAGACAGGCACATTTGAGTTGGAGTTTATGGAAAGTTGATAAGGCCATCATGAAAATCTGGTTGATGATTCCTACTACTATCTTCTGGTGTTAGTGGACAAAAAGGAACAAGATATGTTTTGATGGCATCTCAGAACAAGAGATGTTCTGATGGCATCTCAACTCCAAATCACTCTCTTAAAGCTGAATGCTTGCTTAACCTTTTTTGTTGGTCAAAATTGACCCCAGTCCTCAGTGCTGAACATTTTCTAGACTTTGTTAAAACCCTCATTTAAGATTAACACTTTGTATAGGAGCTGAACTGAGCTAAATACTCCTTTTTATCACTCTGTTGTAACTACATTCCTTGTTACTTTGCATCTCCTTAATGTGTTTTAATGGAATATATTACTCCATTAAAAAGAAACTAAACTTTGTCTTTCCCACTCCATATCTCTAGCTCTAAGACGAGGATATGGTAATTAACCAGAAGATGTGTCGTCAACAGCCACGCCGAAGTCTTAATTTCACATTAAATACAACAACAATTCAAAATTTTTCAAACTAGCATCTGATTAAGCAGAAAAATGATATTACAGATCCCAAAGAATATGAATTTCAAGTTTACTCTCCTCACGAGCAAGAGGGACTGCACAAAAGAAAACCCCAACAGAAAAAGGAAAAGGAACAAGAAAAAGGACTAGACTACAGGTATGTATGTTGCTTGGACTCTTCATCAATGTCAGCAGGTGCGTGTCGGATTCTCCAAAAGTAGTGTATTTATGGAGAATCCATGCACATGCTGCATCGAAAATCAGGAGTCCACACAATCTGGGGTATGATGCAGTTCCAAAATTCTTCCTTCCACAATCTAAAATCACCACGTATAAACCAACAGATTGGTTCCTCACGAAAAACTATACATGCTTAACTGAAGAGACACGTGATGAGAAGAAAGTACATGTAACTAGAATAGACCAACCAAAGCAATTCGAGCTCAATCAAACAACTAAGAATTCACAGAGTGATTGATTAGAGGAATAAATTACAAGTGAAGAAAAAATTTGTTCACTCTCAACCAACCAGTAGATATTTTGCACATCCTTGCAGTGAAGATTTACCAATCAAACAGTTCAGGTAGTGTGCACACCTTACAAGTTTCACATGCAATGCATACATCATAACATCAGAGCTAGAAAACACACCTGTAGGCATGGAAGGATGGCAGGTCTTCGCTGCTGTAGAAAGTGAATGCACATTAACACATACCTGGAAGCAAAAAATAAAAGTTAGCCAAACAAATAAGAGAATGAGCAGGAAAAAGAACACAGCAGGAAAATGTGGGCTTATACAGATAGATAATGTCCCAGTTAAGGAGTGAATTAAATAAGAACAAGAGAGGTTTTTTTAAAATTAAAAAAAAAATGTAGGCTTACGCATAGCTAGATAAGGTCCCCCGGTAAGTTTCATTCACCCCTCTTGACTTAGCCCAGTGTTTAACAATGAACGCCAACTGTCTTAATCGTACATCTATTTGTGCATAATCTCGAAGCAGCTTCGTGTTAACAACAGCCAAAACATTATTCACACATATATCGCAAGATAAACCAGTTTTGGGATCCATAAGCTTGACTATCGGCACCCTGGCACGTGTTAGCGCCTGCAAGGAAACTTGAATTAGAGACCATACTAGAATATAAATCACATCTGAAGGAAGCACCATAGGAAAAACAATTTGTTGAATGCAACATGTCAGCCAACTTCAATAAATCACATCGAAATACCTGCACATTCTGGAGATTGTCTGACTGCAACATGTCAGCCAACTTCAACAATATCTCTGATTTGTCAATATTTGCATCCTCAATTGCAAGGCAAATATCAATATCGCTTTTCGAGAATCCAAAAGAATTGGCACATGATCCATAAACATAGAGCCGAGCATCAGGCCATTCCTTGCTAACAATTCCATCCAGCAGAGCTAATAACTGTTTCTGCTTCGTCTTTTCTTCCTCTGCAGGTATTAAGGATTCATAAGTTGCTAGGAAACCACCATTCATCCTATTGATATCACTCCGACATGCAGTCTGTCTCAATACCCCTATGATTCAACTCAACAAAATCGTTCTTCTCATTATCCACATTATTCTCAAAATCCCTGCTCCTTGGCTTGTTCAAAAATCCTGGTGGTGGCACAGCCCCTCTTACAGTCCTGCTCCTCTCTTGTCTGATCGGTAGACCTGATGAAAGTAGCACAAAGGTGAGTCAGTAACAGAATGTTTGGTTTCAAGAAGGATAGGAGAAAAGATGGAGTGAAAGGATAGAGATTAACTGGCTTAGTTTGAACTCGTGAGATATTAGTGATTTACTTGTTACCATTATAACAAAAAAAGAGAGATTAGTGATTTACTTCCAATTGTTTGGGCAGTTGGAAGAAAGTAAAATCATTATACCTCCTTTGCATTCAAGTTAAGTTTATTGAAAGATCTAACATGAAGGGAACCTTCCAGCTCCTTTTTTGCCTTTATTAACAAACAAGGGAAATGAGTCAAATGACACATACTCCTCACTTTTACTTCTAGCAACAAAAACAAGGGAAATGAGTCAAATGACACATACTCCTCACTTTTACTTCTAGCAACAAAAACAAGGGAAATGAGTCAACATTTGTTTGCCTTTATTAATAAACTAGAGTTGACCTTTCTATGTTTGTTAAGGGAAGTAAAAATGAGCACGTGGGGTAATTATTTATCACCATGACGAGGAACTTAGTTTTTACTCGATCCAAGATATATGATGTATATGCCATTCCGAAGGTCCTTCAGAAATGATTATCCGAGTTCTAGACAAGGCATAAATATATGGGATTGAGGCATAGATGAGTGATTGATATTCATATGGTATTTTGATGTTGGATTATACTGCAGATGATTGATTGGGGTTCATTGAGTATCTTGATACTGGATTATACTGCACTGTAGTTGTGTTTTGTATTTTGACCATCAAGAACAGTACATGCTCAAACATTTAAGAAATCTGACCCAGTTATGAATAAGTCCAGTGTGACAGAGATTATGGTGTTTTGATTCATAGGAACTAATATATATGTAATTGTTACTTAGATGAGCAATTACTCCGATGCGGTAGGTGTTTTATATTGCAATTGAGTAGATCTTCAGGGAATCTTGCAACTCCAAAAAGAACATTCAATCACACGTCTTTTCAATTTCTTGCTTAATTCTTCAATTAAAATTGAACATTGTATTATTTATCTCATACAGGCTGCATTTAACATACACCTTCAAAAGCAATGAATTAGCAATTCAGCTAGTAGGTGCATACAGTTGCTCACAGTCAAGAGTTTATCAGTCTCACAAATATGTACTGTCAAAGCCAGATAACTTGTTGATTAGTTTCTCTGGGACCGCAAAAAAAATGAGGATTAGTTAATACAATTCTTATGACATTGCATTGGACGGAAACAAATAAGTTGTATTATGATTATAAGAATTGATATCTACAAATAGTTGAGACACGGTTGCATAAACGAAAAGAGGTTAAACAAACACGTTTTCTTTTACAAAGTACATGACATTGAAAAAGTAACCTTAAATCTTAATTTGCGCAACAGAACTTTTTAACATACACAACAGCACAAAGACAAGCATTAAAGCTAACAAATAATCAATGCATGTGTACATATCAATTTCATATTAACAATTCGATTTCTTTAAATTACTATAAATTGCAAGGAAACCAAAGAAAGAACAAGGAGACATTCATCACACCAAATCAAGTCCATAAAATCTGAACATATGTGGGCAGTGAATACCTTATCACGAGAGGCATGAGGTTTCTTTTTATCTTTTCTTTCATCTGGTCCATCCTCAAGTCCAAGAGAACTGATAAGATGTTCGCCCAATTCATCAAGTTCGCTTTGGCCTCGAGCAGAACTCCCACCTAGCACATTCTTCATCCCAGTGACAGTTTCTTCCCCACTCTCAGCATCCTCGACATGTAATTCCAACATAGAATCTTCAACATCAGAGGCCAAAACAGAGTGAAGTTTACTTCCTGCTGGTGGGCCGGGTGAATCTAGCTGATGAAAAACCCGTCGATCATCTGAACGGATAGCATAATTCTTACCATTCGTGGAAAGACGTCTACTTTCTCTTTCATACTTATGATTCAAGCCAATACCCCTATGATTCAACTCAACAAAATCGTTCTTCTCATTATCCACATTATTCTCAAAATCCCTGCTCCTTGGCTTGTTCAAAAATCCTGGTGGTGGCACAGCCCCTCTTACAGTCCAACTATGAAACTGTTTTCCCCGCCCTGAACCACCACTCTCACTCCCACCTCCACCTCCACCTCCACCACTAGTATTATTGTGCTGCTCAAGACCCCTTAAATTGCCCAACTGTTTCCGGCCTGAACCAATAGCATTCTCAAGTTTACCCTCCACACCATTCAACATCCTAACATTCACTAATCTTGATTCTTGGTTTTTTGGTGCAAAGTTACCAACTTTACCAGCTATATCATCACTGAGACGGTCATTTAGTACACTCACATTACCTTGAATATCTCTACGTAAAGATCCAAAAATCAGATTTTGATCATACCCATGATTTGGCTTACTAGCCTTAGCATTGACACTGAATATCCCCAAGTTGCCCATATTTTCTCCGACTGATCCAAATCCAAGTGGGCTAGCATGTTGAAATTGACTGAACCCACTTGAGGGTGGGGCAGGAGGAGATGAGAAATTGGGGTTAATGGTATGGCTAGTGTTAGGGTTTTGGATAAACCCTTGCATGAAGACATTATGGGGTACAAAAAGAGGAGGAGAGTGAGGATAGTGCAACGCAGAAGGGTTTGTTGGAGTCTGAAAGAATGGGGGAAAGGGCATACTGGGCCCTACTGCTGCAACTGCTGGATCATGCGGCAGAGTCTGCAACTCCGGCCGTGGCGGCGGCTGAGAGTGAAGTTGATTTGGATGATTCTGAAGCAATTGAAGAAGGAATTCACCACCGTTCGATGCCGTTGACTGTGAGGATAGCGGCGGCGATGCGGCGTCTCCTCCGCCGGTCATGGTTAGATACTAATGTGTGCCGGAAAATCCAAATACAGCAGAAACTTAGTAGAGAAGTTCTCGATCTAAGAGATACTTTAAATTTTTACTTTTTCCGTCTGTTCATTGGATTTCTCGAAAAAGATTGTTTGTTTATTGAAAACTTGCATAAATATCTGGAAACAAAAAAGTTCTATATAGTGTACTAGGATGTTTATAATTCGAGTCCGAAACCTAAATGATGTGTGAAAACTAAAACACTATTGAGATAACTTGTATTAATCTATGTGTCTATGTCTATACTATATTAAAATCATAAATATTTCTTTTATTCTTCATTATAATTCTATTATCTTTTCACCATTTTATAATTATTATATTATTTTAATAATGTTAAATAAAAAATAGAAAAAAATTTATGATGTTATAAAATACAATCTAAATTAATTGGAATAAATTTTAGGATAGAATAAAAATCAGAAAATTAAACGGAGAAGAAAGAGAGGAGGAAATATATTTGTATTCGAATTTCTCTATGTATTCATTCTTCAACAATGAAGGGCTATTTATAGCCCAAATTCTTATCAACAATTGACAAAGTAAGTGAGCCTCATAGCCCACTAACACCAATAATTTCCCCTTTCCGCTAACAATTATAATACTTTGTAACACTCCCCCTTAAATGTTCATGTAAAAGAAAGGTTCTATGTGACCTTAATATGCATTAGCTGCCTCGTTAAAAACCTTGCCAGGAAAAATCAAGTGGGAAAAATTTTTGGCTAAGGAAAAAAGAGTACAACATGCATTTTCTCCCCCTAATGAAAGCTTCATTTGATATTTTGGAGATGGCGCATTCCAATCTTATATCTTAATATCTCAACCACACACATTCTCTACTTGCTTCATGAATTGCTATTATTTCAGCTTAATTTGAAGAAGTAGCAATGACGGATAGCTTTGTAGAACGACATGATATAGCAGTTCCTCTATACATAAACAAATAGCCCATTTGAGATCGAGCTTTATGTGGATCTAATAAATAACTTGCATCTGCATAACCAGCAAGGTCTACACATTCTTTGTTAGTATAAAACAAACGCATGTCAACTGTACCTTTCAGGTATCACAAAATATGCTTGATACCATTCCAATGCCTTCGTGTTGGGGAAGAAATATACCTTGTTTGCACATTAACAAAAAATGTANNATATCGTTCCAATGTCTTCGCATTGGGGAAGAACTGTACCTTTCTAGCAAATTAACAGAGAATGTTATATCAGGTCTAGTAGAGTTAGTAAGATACATAAGTGCTCTAATAGCATTGAGATATGGTACTTTAGGACAAAGGAGTTCTTCATCCTCTTCTGGAGGACGGAAAGGATCTTTATTCGCTTTAAGTGATCTAACAACTATTGGATTACGTAACGGATGTGCTTTGTCCATATAGAATCGTTTTAAGATTTTCTTTATATAGGCAGATTGATGAACAAAAATCCCGTCTGGTAAATGTTTAATTTGCAGACCCAGACAAAGTTTTGTCTTTCCGAGGTCTTTCATTTATAGATAGATTTATGAACAAAAATTCTGTTTGCTAAGTGCTCAATTTGCAGATCCAGACAAAGTTTTGTCTTCTCGAGATCTTTCATTTCAAATTCTTTCCTTAAATATTCAATTGCCTTTTGGACCTCTTCAGGAGTTCCAATGAGATTTATATCATCAACATAAACAACAAGTATTATAAAATTTGATCCCCATTTCTTAACAAAGATACATGGATAAATGACATCATTTAAATATCCTTCATTTATCAATTACTCACTAAGGCAATTGTACCACATACGTCCTAACTGTTTCAGACCATATATTGATCTTTACAATTTAACTAAGAATATTTCTCGAGACTGATTACATGCTTCAGGCAATTTAAATCCTTTTGAGATTTTCATGTAAATTTCGTTGTCAAGTGAACCATATAAGTAAGTTATTACTATATCCATTAGATGTATTTCAAGATTTTTATGTACAGCTAAACTGATGAGATATCGAAAAGTTATTCCATCCATAACAGGTGAATATGTTTCATTATAATTGACACCGGGTTTTTGAGAGAATCCTTTTGCAACAAGGCGTGCTTTATATCTTACAATTTCATTTCTCTCATTTCGCTTTTGCACAAAAACCTATTTATATCCGACTGGTTTTACACCATCGGGGGTTTGGACTACAGGTTCAAATACCTCACGCTTAAAGAGCGAATTCAACTCAGATTGAATTGTTTCTTTCCATTTTGGCCAATCATCTCTACATCGACATTCTTCGACGGATTTAGGCTCAATATTCTCACTCTCTTGCATGAGTCTAGAACATAAAATTATCAACATGAGCTATCATCGACATTCTTCGACGGATTTAGGCTCAATATTCTCACTCTCTTGCATGAGGTTAAGTACAACATTATATGCGAAAATATTATCCACTGTAACTTTGGATCGATCAAAATTTATCTCATCAGTAGAACTTATTGGAAGTTCTTCATTCACTTGAGTCTCGAGTTCACTGATTTCTTCAGGAATATCAGGATTTCTCAAGCCTTGACCTTCTTCAGGAGGTTCATTTGTAGTATCATCTTTATTATTCTTTACACTTCTTTTCCTAGGATTTTTATCCTTTGAACCCAATGGTCTATCAAGCTTCAAGCGTGTTTGGGATTCAGAAGTTGTGATACTAGCAGATGGTCCCTTTGGGACATCAATCCGAATAGGCACAGTCACTGTAGGGATATGTGACTTAGTTATCCGTTTCAAATCAGTAAATGCATCTGGCATTTGATTTGTTATTGTTTGCAAGTGGATGATCTTCTGGACCTCCTGTTCAGAGATGTGTGTTCGTGGATCAAAATGAGATAGTGATGAGACTTTTCACGCAATTTCTTTAATTTCTTTTTGGGGTTCTTTTTCCTCTCCCCCCTAATTGCGGGAAAATTATTTCATCAAATCGACAATCTACAAATCTGGCAGTAAATAAATCTCATGTTAATGGTTCAAGGTATCGAATTATAGAGGGTGAGTCAAACCCAACATATATACCTAACCTTCGTTGAGGTCCCATCTTAGTACGTTGTAGTGGTATTACGGGCATGTATACTGCACAACCAAAAATTCGTAGATGGGCTATATATAGTATCATGAATTATATAGAATGAGTCAAACCTAATATATATACCTTACCTTCGTTGAGGGCCCATCTTAGTACATTGTGGTGGTTCATGACCAAATACTAATTGTGATGGAGAATATTTATTATAACTGGTCGGTCTGAGATGTACAAGTGTTGTTGCATGTAAGATAGCATGACCCGACACGATAGCAGGTAAATTTAGATTTTATAAGCAGTGATTTTGCTATCAATTGTAGGCGCTTAATAAATGACTCTGCAAGGCCATTTTGAGTAAGAACATGAGCTACCGGATGTCCAATTTTTATCCCAATAGATATGCAGTATCAAAAGTTTGGGATGTAAATTCGCCAGCATTATCTAAACGAATAGATTTAATTGGATAATCTGAAAATTGCGCCTTTAATCTTATTATTTGTGCTAGTAGCCGCATAAATGCTAGGTTGCAGGATAATAAAAGGCACACATGAGATCATCTTGATGATGCATCTATTAGGACCATAAAATATCTAAACACTCCACTATGTGGGTGAATAGGTCCACATATGTCCCCATGTATACGTTCCAAAAATCTCGGGGATTCGATGCTGATCTTCAGGGTCGATGGTCTGACAATTAATTTGCCTTGATAGCAAGCAGCACATGAAAATTCGTCATGCGCAAGAATCTTCAGGTTCTTTAGCGGATGACTATTGGAATTTTCAATAATTCGTCTTATCATTATTAATCCAGGATGACCTACTCAGTCATGCCATAGCACAAAAGTTTTTGGATCAATAAACTTCTGGTTTATGATCGAATGTGCTTCACTGACATAAATTTCTGCATAATATAGGCTAGACGATAAAGTCGACAATATATTTCTTTCCCGGGACACTATTGGTTATACCAAGGTATTCAACATTCATTTCATTTAGTGTCTTAACATGATATCTATTTCTACGGATATCTTTAAAACTTAGCAGATTCCTGGGGAATTTAAAAAAGAACAATGCATTTTCTATAACAATTTTTGTCCCCTTAGATAGAAATATAGTAACTTTTTCGGAGCCCTCAATTATTTTTGCATTACCAGATATTGTAGAAACATTTGCCTTTCTTCTAAGTAAAGTAGTAAAATATTTCTCGTCTTTAAAAATTGCATGAGTTGTTCCACTGTCAATTATACAAATATTTTTGCAGTTGATTATTGATCCAAATAAAATTTGAGGCATACCCATTCCTTTTAAGAGAAAAGTAATTAAGTGAATATTTATTATGTGTTTTTAATAAAAAGTCTTGCATAAATATCATAATAAGAAAGACGTGATTTTATTCATTTTACATGATTTTTTTTTGAAACAGTAATAATTCATGAATAAGAATATAATTATTGAATTTTAGTCAAATAATATAATCATATCATATGTAGGGCCTAATGGAAAGTGTCATGTAAAATGACTAATGATATTGCTTTAAAAAAATATATTTTATGACATCAACAACCAGAAGTTGTTAGCATATTGAAAAAAAATCGCCTTTTGATTACAAAATAAGAAATAAAGATAATAATAAGAAAGATACGGTACAATTTTATTTATTTTATATGGGCTATGAAAATATAAATACACACATAACGAAAGTTATTTTAAACATTCTCGAGCTTATCAATGTCCATATTTTTATCAATATAAAAATTTCTTTGGGTAAATTTAAGTAGCCCGTTACATCCAGATACATAGGTCTCGGGATCACAGAACATAAAATTATCAACATGAGCTATGATGCAGTGGTGAGACTACTCTATTCTTAATCACAGGTGTCGGGATCGAGCCCTGAGTATGGAGAAAATCTTGCTAAATAAAGTTGATTTGCATCCTGTGATAGGAATAGAAAAATGAAGTATTTACAAACTTGATGATATGAGATAGTAATAATTATGTAATTATTTATAGTTGTGTGCAAAATGATATAAGTTACACACACAATAATCTATTCATTTTTATACATTTTTTATTAATTGACACAATATATATCTGTGGAGCACGTAATATACTAAACAGTAAAGAGAAAAGGAGATTGGCCAAGATATCACACAATATATTGGTGCAACATGAATAAAGTGAAAGTTTTTATTATGTGACAAGAAGGTATCATTAAAGCTTAAAGGTAAGTTTTATATAATAATGGTTAGACTTATTTTATCGCATCGGATGAAGTGTTGGCTAGTTAAGATAGAGTGTTGGCTAGTTAAGAACTCCTACATTCAAAAGATATAAGTGACAAAAATAAGGATGTTGAGATGGATGTGCGAGCACACCACGAGCGATAGAATTAGAAATGAGGATATCCGACATGAAGTGGGAATAACGTATGTGGTAAACAAAATGAGGAAGAAGATTGAGATTGTTTGAGGATGTGAAGAGGAGATGCGCAGATGCCCCATTTAAAAAATGCGAGAGGCCACATATAATGGATTTGACAAAAGACATAGATAGACACGAAGAAGTATCGGAAAAAGTGATTAGGCCGGATATGACATATCTATATCTTACCGAGGACATGATCTTAACTAGAAAAATATAGAGATCGTGAAAGAGTGTACAAGGTTATTTGGTAGTTGAGATGTATTCTTATTACTAGTCATTCCAGTCTTTGGTTGGGGTCATAGTATTAGCATATTCATGTAGTTTTTATTTTCAGATTTCTGATTATCCTCTATGATTTTTGTGGGGCTTTTAGTTTTGAGTTTCTAATTACCTTGTGTGTTTCATTGTGTTTTGGTGAATGCATTTTATTATTGTTGTTACAATTTTTTGTATATATGCTCTTGCTATTTTGTTATTAGCTGTCATGTATTTTCTTTTGACTGCTTTGATTTGCTTGAACCAAGAGTCTTTTCAAAATAATTTATTTACCTCAGCAAAAAAAAATAGAGGTAGGCATAAAGTTTGCATATACTCCACTCTTCTAAAATCTCCACTTTATATAATTTTAGTAGCCTATTATTGTTTTTGTGTTAATCTAAATATTTTATACTTTTTAGAAAAATAATTATAATCATTTATTTTCCAAGATTTCTAAAAAGTAGCCTATGTTCATGAAAAATAATAATATCTCATTTATTATCTTACTTTTTCTTCTTAGAAAATAATTGTCGTTTATTTTTAAGATTAGTTACGAAGATCCCGTGCAATGCACATTTTAAAACGATTAAGCATTGGATTGGCTCGATTAGAGACAAATTCAGGGTTCTAAATCAAAACCATTGTTCCTACTTATATTATACTAGTCGCAAGATTACGTGCAATGTACGGATCCAATAGTTATTTATAAATTTATTTTTTAATGATATAATTAAACGCTATTAAATTTTCTCATTAAGTACAACATTGATATTCAATAGATATTATTACTATTGATTAAGAATAGCATCGTGGAATATAGGGTCACTGACAGGGAAGTCCATAGAATTAGTAAAATGTTTTAAAAGGAGACATATTAATATAGCGTGTGTCCAGGAGACTA
>DF359458.1:62233-75430 GCA_000787875.1 Solanum virginianum
TTGGGATTTGGAGGGGGAAAAGCAAATAGCAAACGAAGGTGGAAAATCATTTCGAGATTGGAGGAAGAATACATAGGGAGAAATAGAGGTCTCTTCTGCTCTTCTTCCTCAAACGCAATATTAATCTTTCTTCGCCCTCATGAACCAATCTGGATCTTTAGCATTATTTGCTGATTTATGTTATGTTTTTAATTTCTTGTATGCTAGAAAACAGAGATTGAGGAACATAGGAAGCGAAGGGAAAATTGAAAGAAACAGAAGAGAAAGGGGAAAAGCAAATAGCAAGCGAATGTGAGAAATCATTTCAGGAATGGAGAAGGAATACATAGGGAGAAGTAGCATTTGGTGGTAAACATTGTTTGCTAATTTATGTTGTTAATTTCTTTTATGCTGGAGAGCAGAGATTGAGGACGAAGCAATGCAAGAGATAGTCACTCTTTATGTGGAGGTGCAACAGGGGCGAAGTGCCCTTTTGAAAGGGAAGGGGAAGGATAGAATTGTAAATATAAAAATAAAAAAAATTTAATTATTTCTGAAGACGCCACGTAAACGGGATGCATTTTTATAGATATATATATATTACTTCTTTTCAAACTTCAAATAAAGAGAAAGTTCTTTTTATCTGATCTCTTGATATATATAATATTTATTTTACATAAATTGAACTTTTTGAGATGGTGAGAACAATAAAAAGTATCGCCATGTGACCGAAGATAAGGGTGGGGCCGAGTTAACTTGTGAAAGAATCTTTCTAACAAAATATTTTAAAATATTAATTAAAATCATATCATTAAAAAATTGTGATAAAAAGAAATGGAGTGAGTAGTTATTTTGTTCCATGTATATCTTTTCTCGGTACAAGTGCGGAGAGTAAGGGAAAACTTAATCCAACAAGAAAGATGGAGATAATGAAAAACAAAAAGTATGAACCTCATATCTTGGCTTTTCCTTATCCAAGCCAAGGGCACATAAACCCAATGCTTCAATTCTCCAAACGTTTGGTCTCCAAAGGTGTAAAAACCACTTTAGCCATTACAAACTTCATTTCTAATTCCACACGTCCAATTTCGTCTAACGTTGGTGTAGACACCGTGTCCGATGGTTTTGACAAAGGCAGCTACGCTGAAGCAGAGAGCGTAGCTTCCTACCTCGAACGTTTTGAGAAAATTGGGTCGAAATCCCTAGCTGATCTTATCAAGAAATACGAAAAATCAGAGTTTCCTATTACTTGCATAATATATGATGAGTTTATGCCATGGGCTTTAGACGTAGCTAAGGCGCATGGGTTAATTGGTGCTTCCTTTTTTACTCAAGCATGTGCCGTGAACTATATTTACTATCATGTTCATCACGGGAAATTGATGTTGCCGGTTCGAGATATGCCTTCGTTTATTTACGTACATGGTACATATCCAGCCTATTTTGAGATGGTGTTGAATCAGTTTACGAATGTGGACAAAGCTGATTATGTATTTGTCAACTCATTCTACAAGTTGGAAGCTGAGGTTAGTTATAAACTTACTATTTCTGTGCAGGCCGGAGTTACATTATTTTGAGGGGCAACGAAAAATTATATTATTTATACATGGTTAAAATAATTTTTTTATGTATGTACACTCTTTTCACTAGTTCATGTGTCTACTTCTTCAAATTTTGAACTCTCTTGATGAAAATCCTGCTCTATCATTATTTATGTGTAATATCTATTTCTTCTATTAATATTTTATGATATAGTTTCCATCATATTTTTACGCTAACAATATAATATAAATTTTATTTTAGGCCAGTGATCATTTAAAGACCTTACCTATATTAAATTGACTCATTCCACATACCTTAATTTTTTTTATAAATATATTCATTGCAGGTAGCAGACACAATGTCAAAAGTCATGCCATTATCCACCATAGGGCCAACTTTACCATCTTTGCAGGTAGCAGACACAATGTCAAAAGTCATGCCATTATCCACCATAGGGCCAACTTTACCCTCTTTCTACATTGACAATACAGTTGAAAATGATATCGAGTATGGTCTCAATATATTTCATGTGGATGCTTCAACGTGTATCAACTGGCTAAATACTAAGCCAGAAGGATCTGTTGTTTATGCAGCTTTTGGTAGCATGTCCACTTTTGATGACAAACAAATAGAAGAAATTGCTTGGGGATTAAAATCGACTAATTGCTACTTTTTATGGGTGATTCGGACTTGTGAAGAAGGAAAAATTCCAAAAAAATTCATCGAGGAAAATTGTGAGAAAGGATTAGTAATAAGTTGGAGTCCACAATTGCAAGTCTTATCTAATAAGGCAATTGGATGTTTTCTGTCGCATGGTGGATGGAATTCAACAGTTGAAGCATTGGGATTTGGAGTGCCAATGGTAGTAATGCCACAATGGACTGATCAAACAACAAATGCAAAATTTGTACAAGATGTTTCGAAGATAGGAGTGAGAGTTAAAGTTGATGAGAAAGGGATTGTTGGAAGAGAAGAAATTGAGGAATGTGTAAGGGTTGTGTTACAAAGAGAGGAAGGGAAGGAAATGAAGAAGAATGCACTCAAATGGAAGGATTTAGCTAAGGAAGCGGTTGATGGAACGTCTGATAAAAATATACAAGAATTTGTATCAAAATGCATTAGATAATTCGAATGATCACTGATTTGATCATTGCACTATGATTTGGGTTATTATCTACTAAATAAGTGAGATTCAAAATTTTTTATTATCTATGTATCTTTAAGTGTATGTATTTTTATGAAATACTGAATTTATGAGCCTCTATCCTAAAATCTAGAGATGTAAATCGAAGTATCAAGTGGGATATCCATTGTGGGATGGCCGTTTGATGTTTTAACTTGTCTGAATGAATCGATTAACATAAATTATCATGAAACATGAGATATGTATAGAATATTACGAAGTGGATTTAATATTATAAAGCAAAATTTTTAAAATAATAATTACATTCATAAGCTTTCATTATTTGTTAAGCACAAAATTCATAAATATCCGCCGAATAGCAAGCTTTGTCATTGTTTACATAATTGAATTTCTAGACCCATCTATAAAGCTGCTGACATAACATTAATTAAATATAAAGTAAGTTCTTCCGACTACAAATTTAAATTAAAAAGAACGAAATTAACTTTTGAACTAATTGAGAATCAATTGGGCACAATATTTTGAATTTTGCTCAAGCAAAACTTACCATTTACTCTTTGTGTATTTTTAATAATTGAGTATTATAATTATGAGCGAGTGGTTTCTTTTAGTTGTCTCTAATGTTTAATATTTATTTCGAGGTTCAATTAATTCAAATTTATATCAAAAAATTCACTTTCACTTCATCAAAGGTGAATTCATATTGATTTGAATTTGAGACCAATAAATAAAAATGAAGGACTGATACTTACTATTTTAACATAGCCTTTGATGATAAATTTGAAGAAAATGTTTGGTGTTCGACTTATAACATACTGACGTGTATCTAATTTTTTTTGGATCAAACATATCTTAAACTTAACATAGATTTAAGGCTACTTAAATTGTTCAAATACCTAAAGCTTATTTTTCTTTAAAAAAAAATAGTTCGAATGGTTAATCTACGAATTTACATTGAATAAAAACATTTTAAAAAGATAATGAAGAAAAAATTGTCATTGAAATCATCAAATTACACTCAATGGATTTGGAGAATAAAAACAACATTTATAACCATTTCAATATAAATAAAAAGGACGTTAAATTACAAAAAAAATTAGAAAAATGAGTTGGGGGACAATTTAATCATTCAGGAGTCTTATCAAAAAAGATAAATTAAAAATAAGACCTCATCCATGGATTAAGCTAAATAAAATAATCAAATAATGTATTTAATAAATTAAATTTTAATTCATTAATTATTCTAATTAACACCGCCTACCCAATCGGTCTAAATGTATGAAATATTTTTAGTATCATACATCTTTGAGAAAAAGATACAACACCCTTAAATTACATATTCTAAATTCTAATCCTTATAAGAAATGAATTGTTACTGATGCATACAAAATGATTATTAATATTTGTAAAGGGACTTTCTTATATAACAAAATCAATATAACCCAAATAAGTTAAAGATCGATTATATAATTTTTAATAACTCTAATTGTTTTTTAAATTCATCTGATAATAAACTACAACAATATTAACAAATTTAACTCATTATTACATGGCTGATGTGCCCACATTTTCATCACAAACATATGTGACAAAATAATTTATACAATCATACAAATCTTGTGCACTTTTTGGATCAAATATTTCCACAGCATGATGTCCTGTTTCAACAAATTGAGGAGTCACGTGCACCCCATGTGACTCTATCATCTTAGCCAACATCTTCTGCCGATCAATCAATGGGTCCCCTCCATATCCTCTGATCAAACACTCTGGGAGCCGTTTGATCTTTTCTTTCATTTTTGCTTCGTTAATCGACGGATTAGAATACTCGTGATCGCGATCCACACCCTCAGGCAATGCGAGCGACCACATCAGATCATTCACATGCAAAGGCACAATTTTATCGTTGACATATTTGAGCTCCGACTCCGTTCTCTCGACCCCACCAAAGTAGGGCTGATTCATTATCAGCCCTACGATCTTGATTGGGTCGAGATTCATGTCGAGTGCACGTAAACCTGAATTTAAAAGTAAACAAATTAATTTATGTATACTTGATTTTTGACTTATTTCTTTATTAATTTAATTTATTTTAGTTCGTCTCAATTGAAGGAGCGTACCTGCATTGTACACGATATTTCCTCCTGAACTACTACCCATTAAGAAAACTTTAGAGAAATCAGCTAGCTCATTCAACCATGGATCACCACCGTTAATAGCTTGATCTTTAGCCCATTTGATGGCGTCCACGGCGTCGTCATAGGCGGCGGGAAGGCGGTGCTCCGGGGCGAGGCGATACTCAACGGAAGCAATTAATGCAGGGAACTGAGCTGACATGGCATTACAAGATTCATGAAAAATAACAGAACGCGCACTCAATACCACAAAGCCACCACCATGGAAGTATATGATGAGAGGTAATTTGACGTTAGACGGCGGAGAAACGGGCCGATAGAGGCGTATGAAGGTGTTGGTGGTGGAGTTAAGAGGTATGTCCTTTGAGAGTGAAATTAGTTGATTTGATGAATTCGGATCAATTTCTGGGGTTGAAGGAACATTAGGAATTGGGGATTTTCTAGTGAGAGATCCATCTGGATTCTTGATAACACTGAGGAACTTGTAGGCATCTTCCATGGTGGGTTCTGCTATATTCTTTTGCTCTGCCATGGATTCTAAATATTTTCCTCTTTCAGTTATAAAGGGGAAATAAAAGGGGTAATTAATATGAGTAGCTAAGTTAGGTGAAGGAATTTATTAAATGGTTGGAAATATTAAACAACCCTTTCGAGTTTCGCCATAAATTCTGGATCATATTTTATATTTTATTTTTTTAATATTTATTTAATTACAAATTTTAATTTAATATTTAACATCAATAACATATTCAGTGGATTGTGAGGCTTGGGAGGTTAAAATGTACGTAGACCTTACTATTGCCTCATAGAGATAGAGATATTATTTCCTGAAAACCCTCATCTGAAAAATCAAGCCTCATAAGCAGAAAATACTAAATATGAAAAAAATGAAACACGGCTAATAATGAAAAACAAATGATAGTATGTAAATACGATAAATTAACAAATATAAGACGGATAATGACAACACGGGATATAAAGACACGATTATTCCCACTAAGCTATTATATCATAAGGTCATACATCAACGTATCCCTATTAGTCTTCTACCCTAATACGTGACATTCACTCGGTGAGATGAAGTTTGTCATATCTTTTCTGATCACCTTTCCCCAATACTTCTTTGGTTTATCTCTACCCCTCAATGTAATCTCTAAATTCAACTTCTCGCACCTCATAATAGGGGCATTGATACTTCTTCTCTGCACATGTTCAAACCATCACAGGCTCGTTTTCCTCAAAAAATCAAATAAAATATATATTTAAACATAATTTTAAGATTTTGAAAATCACATGTTCACTCAAACAGATGTCTCCAAAAAAGATGGGACATATCTTATCAATATATTATGTCTTGGCAAATTAAATTTTCGATAGGTCAAAATAAATTCCATCACAAAGTGCTAGTAATTCTTTATTTTACCAGTTTGAGAAAATGTCCAATTAAGAAGTTTATACGTTTTACTCACTCAAATTTTCTATCAATTTGTAAGTTTCATTGCAATTAACTTTAGATAATTATGAGAGAGAATTAACTTGGCTTTTTATTAATATCTTGATATTTCTATTGAGTTTGAGATCACTTGTTCTGCAAATTGAGGGTGTTTAATAACTCTCGTTATTTTTATTGACTTTCAACAAAGTTAAGTATGAAAGTCAAGTACACTATTTAATTGTTAACTGCCCAATGCCTAACCAACAAAATTTATTTACTCCCTCTGTCCATGAAACAATAGTTGTCCATTATCGACTAAACATAGAAATTAAAAAATTGTAAATAATATGAATAGTTTTAACAAATCACTCTTTAAGAGATATTTTTTAGTCAAAACCTAGCAAAAGAGTATTTTCGCTTCATTTCAAATAGTTCAAAAGTACTTTTGACCATTTTCCTTGTAACAAATGCAATGTCTTGAAAATGTAAAAAGAAAATAATTATAATTAATAATAAGCATAAATTAGAAACTAAATGTAAAATATCCCCATCTATCTTTATTTGTTCATCATATACTTGTCCATTATAAAATTAAGAAATAATTTTATATTTAATTTCTAATTTATCTTTATTATTAAATATATTCATTTTCCTATTACATTTTTAAGAAATTATATTTACTATATTCAAAGGACGATTTTTTAAAATTATCCCTATCATCTATTATTTTTTAATCCTTATGTCAAATCAATAGTGGACAATTATTATTAAATGGAAAAAATAATAAATTTTAATCATCTCCCTAACATTTTTTTTATAAGTACAATTTCAGAAGAAAAAAATTGTAGCTTCACAATCAGAAGAAAAATAAAATATGAACCTAACAGAAGTTCGATGACTTTGAAATAATAGCAACCACTTATGGTATAGACTAGTGATTGTTTGGTCCCAAAATTAAATATGAAAGTATTCCGGCAATGTTGACATTTTCATCATCCCAATATGTATTTTCTTATGTAATTTAGCTAAAAATACATTTGAATTTTTATAATTATGAAATTCTATTTTATTTTTAGTGACATATATTATTACACTTTTATGAGTTGTTTTGTTGCTAGTGTAGATGTGAGTTATGCATTAAATTCTTCATAAGTAATACTATATTTAATATTTGACTTGGAGATAAATTATTCATGTATAGAATTAATATGGTGTTTGATTTGCAATTGAAAAATCGACATAATTACTACATGTATATAAATTATGAGAAAATTTATATATGAATTATCTTATGGAGGATAAAAGGTGAAATAATTAATGCATAAATAACTAATTCTCGCATAATTAATATTATATAAATAAAACATAAATTTACTCATGACTAACCTTTATATTATCAATACATGCATATCTCATAAAATATTGAAGAATAGTAATTATATTCCGTAAAAATATGAATTATGATGATTGTACAAAATATATGCTTAAATTATATTTACCATCATAATAAAGTATTGTCTACAATATAAAATCATTTAAAAAATATTTACATAATATGTGCGTCCTTCAAATGTGAGGTTTTGCATCTAAAGCATCTAGTAATTCATGTCTTATCTCATTAATAAAATTATTAGTGCCTCCACATAATTTATGTGAAAATTCGGAATCATAAAATAAGTGAGCACATGAGATAATTTTGATTTTAATTTTGAAAATATTGATAAAAATAGTTAATATTTTATTTTGTTCAATTAAAAAGTACAGCAATTTAATTATTCGCAAATGCTACTGTAACTTGCTCACTAAAATATTTTTTTCCCAACATGAAGAAGTTAACTTATTCGCGTTGTGTTGGAAATAAAAGGAATAGAAGTGTTGGCTATTGAACGGAGGAGTAACAGGGTGCATGGATAGACTTATTTTTAGGTGCTTTTGATTTTTGGGCTTTTGTTTTAAATTTTTAGAGATATTTGACAAAGAGTATTTTTAAGCATCTTAGTTTAGTTTGAAAAAGTAAAAAAAAATAAAAAAAAAAACTTAAAAGTCTAAAGTAGGTAACTCAAAACGTACCTATTCAAACACCTCCTAAATTTATTTTTACAAATTTTAATTATGATGAGATGATAATGGACTCAAAGATGTTGGCTCAGAACTTTTAATTCTTAATGTTATCTTGACTAACATAAGAAAACAAACAACATCAATTTTTCAAAATATTCTTACGATCCCAAGCACCTCAATTTAGTCATTTATTAATAAGAGAATGTGCTTTAGAAAGAACAAAAATTGGTGGACATATTTAATCTTCCTTTGAGTTTTGTTTAAAAATTATAATAAAGATTAACAAGGTAAGAATTAATAAAGCTATGACTAGTAATGTAAGAGTTAGTTGTGCAGAAATTATTTTTTAATCACATGTTTAATTCATTATTTTTCATCTGATTTTATGTTAAATTTAAAACTTTATCAAAAGCTTCTTTTCTATTATATCCTTGAGTTATTATGAAACTTCTTATTTTATATAATTGGGTTAAGGTAAATAACTGTTGTATGACACTTTTTTTTTTTTGTGATCTTCTAACTGGTTAGGAGAAAAATAGTTTTGTTGATATGTTTGTTATTTTTTCATTTGAACTATTTGAGGATAAAACTCTACAAAAATCTTTTTACAATTATATTCTTGAATTTTTCTAGGAATTTCTTTCATTTAACTAATCAAGGTAAACATTAAAATATATATAAAAAAAATTATTATTAATTTTGAGGTGTGATGCGTCACTATAGAGGTACTTTATAGCACGGTATATTTTAAAATTATTTTTGTTGGCCGAATATACCTTAAATTTAACATAAATTTAAGGCTACTTAAATTGTTCAAATACCTGAAGCTTATCTATCTATACTATATTAAAAAGCGTGAAGATCCTTAGAATATTGTTTGAACTTTTTGGCCTTTATTAAAAGATTTCTCTTTAGACAAAATTATCTTTTCACTTTTTTTTAATTCTTATTTAATTATATTTATAATATTGACTTTTAAAATATATGAAAATAAATAATAGAATAAGCACTTCTAGCCAGTCGTGGAAAGACTCCTAAATCTTCCTTATTCAATTGGCTTTTATGTCTTCAAGAAAATACTCTACAACTGCTAAGAAAAATAAATTTTTATTATGATGTATAAGACCTTTATAAATAAATAATTTATCAAAATTACTTTACAATGAATTATTTATCTTTTCATAAGTTCATAGTTAAATTTATTTTTTCTGTGTAACGTTTATTACCAGATGAAATACACACTTTGATTACGTACAAAACGTGTACAACAAAACTAATTTAAATAAATAAATAGTTCAAGTGGTCAATCTATGAACTACATTTCCTCAAACAGCAAATCAAATATGGAGAAAAAATATTAGTTTATGAAATCATCAAACTACACTGAGCGAATAGGAAGAATTAAAAAGAATATATATAATCATTCCAATATAAATAAAAAGGACATCAAATTACAAAAGAAATTTAGGAAAAAGGATTGGAGGATATTTTTTCATTTAGAGGTCTTATCCTAGGATTGTTAAACTTTAGATTAGTTACCTCTTCATTTTCTAGAGATAAAATAAAATCTCATATGGTGTATAACTAATTTATGAATTAAAATAAATAAATAAATAAATAAAGTAACTAAACAATACTCTCTTCGTTCCATATTAACTTAATTTGTGAGATAATATCAATTCACAAATATTAAAAAAATATTTAACAAAATATTTAAATCATACTTTCCACTTATGAAATCATAAATGCAGCTATGCAACCAGTGTGATTTTTCTCTTAAAAATTATAAAATTTCAATAAATAAAAGGACAAATATTAAAAAAGTTTCAAATATTCATAATTTTAAACGATTTAACTATCTTAAATAATAAAAAAAAACTCAAAAATTAAGTTGATATAAGATGGCGAGAATATATTTATTGAACTAAAATTTTATACGAAGACTATTGCAATTAATACTATCTACCAAACGAATGCTGAATTTTAAAATAGTCTTTTTCTTTGAACCAAAAAGAAATACTCCACAATTTCCCCTAATCTTTTCCCTGTGAGGGTTGACGTGACACAAGGAAAATATCTATTTTTTCATGCATCAATAGAGGGGTGGACGTAGCTTGTGGTCTGCAAAAAACTATACAATTTATATATAATTAAAATAGAATAGCCAAACGCTCCCGATCTATTAGTCAATTTTTAATTATATATTTATATTTTACGAAGTTCTTATTACTCTTCTAAACTACTTTAATATAAAATAATTACCTCTCTAAAAAGTCAAGACCAATTATATGTTAAGTTGTGCAGCACACGCGTGAAATTACTGTACATTTACTTTTAATGTTTTTTCTTTTTTTCTTATAAATTGTAAATCTAATTTAAATTAATAACAAAATACTCCACTATAAAATTATGTAAAGTTCTCATTTTTATCAAATCTAAAAATTTAAATTTACAAAAATTATTTGTTTTCTCTAGATCCTAATGATTTTTTTAGATAATAAGAAAAAATGGGGAAAAAATCTATACACCAAACTAAATAAAAGAAGAACTCCATAGCTATACTACATAAAGTTTCAATTTGTATCAAATTCAAAAATAAAAATTCACAAACAAATACACGTGGGAAAAGCAAATTTGATAAAAGTGAAATTGAAAGGTGAAATTTCGGATTCACCATTATTAGTTCAAATCCCAAAATCAAAATTCAAAAAAAAACATGCAAGAGTAAAAAGCAAATTTGATAGAAAAGAAATCAAAAGGTGACATTGCGGATTCACCATTGTTGGTTCATTGTGATTTGAAACTTTTTCCCGTGAAAATGTGAAGAGTTCAAGAAGAAACTTGAACTCCATTTTTGAGCTTTATATATATATTAGAAAAGGGGAAAGAATTAAAAAAAATTGAATTAATTATATAATCTCCAATGGGGGAGCAACACATGGACTATTTCATTCAATTTCTGCCATTTTACAGCTTTTTGTCCAACCTTTACGCGCCTGCTAGAGGTGTATTCACCTTCTTGGACAAGTCAACGTTTAGGGGTTATAAAATATCAAAAATAAAAAATTTATGGGCTAATAATTCTTCTATGAAGTACCAATGTGTAGTTGAGAATTAACTAATAGGTTGGGGAGACATTTGACTATTTTCTCTAATTTTTCATGGTTTTTTTGGAGCAGGTCAACATGCTTGCTTGAATGTGCATCCATACTTTTTCAGTGATTTTTTGTCCACTTTTTTCTATTTTCTAATATATTTAAAAACTATAAAAACAACCTTAAAATATTTTAAAAAACACGTAAAAGAATTTGTTGAGTTTTAAAATTTTATCAGCGTCACATAAAATGGGAGAGATAAAGTAACATTTTTGAAAACAATGTAAAAAATTTGATAAATCTCAATAATTAATTCTAAAAGACATGTAAAAAAATTGGCCGAGTCTTAAAATTTTATCGATGCCACATAAAATAGGACAATGAAAGTAATATGTACTTGGAAGCAACGAAAAAAATATTGCAAATCTTAATAATTAACATCTTAAAATATTTAACAACATATAAAAAGTTTGAATGACTTTCTAAATTCTATTAGTGTGCATAAATTGAGACCGAAGGAGTGACATATATTATTTTAAATAACATAGAAAGTTTTGTAAATCACAATAATTAGTAATTTAAAATATATAAAAGAAATATAAAAAGTTTGATTGATTCTCAAAATTCTATTAGGACCAATAAATTGAGACAAAGAGAGTAATATGTATACTTGAAAATTACTTTTAAAATATTATAAATCAAATAAATAACAACTTAAAATATCAAAAAGTGTATTAAAATTATTGACTTTTGAAATTTTATTCGAATAACATAAATTGAGAAAGAAAAATACCATATATTAGGCCCATGCAGCGCACGACCTTCGCCACTAGTATATGTATAAGTTGGATAAGCAGGCACGTCTCGGTCGACATGCTTGCTTGAGTTGCCTGCTTAAGCAGGCAATTGCCGATTGACGTGTCTACATGAGCAGGCAGCTGCCAATTGATGTGCCTACTTCAGTTGCTTATTTTTATTTTATCGTTTCTATTAATTATTTCCTCAGTTGCTTCAACTGTGATTTTACAATATTATCCCTAATAAATTATTTTCTCAGCTGCTTCAGTTATGATTTTACTATATCACCCGTGTCACGACCCAACCTATGGGCCGTGACTCGCACCCGTTTGGGGCGCTCGAACCATATAATCAAACCAGACTCCCACCTAGGTTACTAATTATCTATGGAAATTTTGACAGAGTTTCCTCTGTTTTTCTAACTAACCACCTGCACACAGAAAACTCCAGCAACAGAATAAATATATATACGTAGGTGCGGGCCGACTAGGTCACCGCTGCGGTACAACGACCCAACAAACATAACAGTTATACATAGTATCCAGACTGACAGCCAGTCTCACTTATTTAGCGCATATACATACTATACATACTTTCTAACCTGACCCATACTCACAGGATATCCACAGACCTCTAACACGAATAAACTGACTCTTATGACGGGACAGGGCCCCCGTCGTACCCTCAAATGAATATAATACAAAGTAATAAGTTGCCTATGTACCAAAGGCGGCTCCGGAGTAAAGGAGCTCTTGAAACTGCTAACAGGAGTCCTAGGCTGGTGGCCCACTACTCTGATCATCGATACCTGCGAGCATGAAATGCAGCCCCCGAAGAGAGGGGGGTCAGTACGAAAGATGTATCGAATATGCAAAGCAACATGTACCTAGTATATATTTATCAGGATAAGTATAAAAGCAGAATACAGTGGTGACTTGTCTATGCGAAATATCCACAACCTTACGGTAAGCACATATTCAAAATAATGACATATTTACTTTTGAAAAA
>DF359457.1:8810-24827 GCA_000787875.1 Solanum virginianum
CGAACTT
This sequence comes from Solanum virginianum, assembly GCA_000787875.1. NCBI lineage: Eukaryota > Viridiplantae > Streptophyta > Magnoliopsida > Solanales > Solanaceae > Solanum > Solanum virginianum. The sequence goes on from DF359457.1 coordinate 8,818, forward strand.
GGAAAGTCAAAAAATGGTGAAAAATTGCAAGAAGCGTCACTTTAAAAATTAAAACACTGTTTCAACTATCTAATTTTTCGCAAGCGTGGATAAAAACTTACGAACGCGGAGCTGCCACTGTACAAGCCTCCATGAATGCGAAGAAATATTCTACAAATGCGGAGTGTAATTTGTGAGGCCTCTGGGAACACGGATAAGGACTCCATGAACGTGGAGTTTACTGAGGCTAGGCCTTCGCGAATGTGAGCCCCAATCCCACAACCACAAAGAACAAAAATAGGCTGCACCAGATCAGCTTACACCAACTATTACCAAAACTCAAAACAAACTCCCAAGTTTCTTTCGGAACCTGAAACACAAAAATTAAATATGTAACCTTACTAGAAATGATGTTTCGAACTCAATGGAATCGTTAGAATTTGAATTTCAAACCTCTTTGGCCCGAAACTCGAGAAAGATCGTTTAAACTAGTTTAGGACTCAAATACTTAAACTAATCTCGGAAGTTCTAAAATTACAATGAAGTCATTTCTAGCGTTAGTTTCATCACTCGGAACCAGTAGAACTGACAAAATTTTGCTTCGAGCTCTCGAACTCTAAATGTTAACCAAAGTCAAATCTATGATCCAAATAAACTAAAAATGCAACTTTGAGTCCAAAATCTTCATTCTAACTCTGAATTCAGTTTTGTAAGTTCTCGTAGATCAATTTTGACATTCTCAAACTAATGGAATCGACAGAATCAAATTTCGACGCTTGAAACTCAAGATGACCTCAAAATTTCAAATTTCTCAACTTAAGCCTTTAAAAGCTCTTTTTTATTTTTTTTGCAAAACTCTAACTTTTTACAAGATTCGACTTTTCAACTCAACTGAAAATGACTTTAAGCAACTTCTAGGAAGGGCAAAACAGTAATTTGACTGAAATTTTAACAAATAACCTTCATGATCATTATAATCCATTAAAAATAACTCACATTTATGAGATTTCAATCCATTAATTCTATTTACATGAGAAAATTCTACCTAGATTAATGGCCTCCATCATGATTAATCTAAAGTTATTTTAACGATTAAAGAATCAAAGAATCAAACAAATATTTGATTGGTGGGAGGACTTACCTTGTAAGAGAAATTTGATGAAAAGAAATGCCAAAATCGCCTCTCCCTTGCATTAGCCAGACCTTGGACGAGTTTTGACAGTAAAATAATATTTTAGGTTTGAAAAATGTATTCAACTGCACATCCTGTCATGGTGGCCTCAATTCGGACAGACTTTAGTTAAATGGGCATAACTTTCTACTCCGGACTCCAAATGATGCAAACTTGGTGGTAGTGGAAAGAAAACTCATAGACCTTTAGTTTTATAGGTCGTGGGCCACCTAATTCAAAAAAAGTTGAGAGTTATGCTCGTTTGAAACTGCTTTTAGTTAAACTTAAATCCAAAGCCAAATTGGTAGGACACTTTCAACTCAGCTTTGTGATAGAAGCGTTGTACAACCTTAATTCACAACTAATGCACTCGTATATCAAGAAATTGATTCTAAAACTATGATAAATGAGATGGATATCCTTTTAATGCATATATTTTTAGTAACGACACAATAGGTCGTTACAATTTATTTGTGGTTTATTTAGGAAATTCTTAATCTCTATTGAATTTGGAAATTCATTGTCCTAGTAAAATTGAGAAGAAAAATATAATTATTTTTAGGATTGAGAGAATTTCTTTTATTGATTTTGTTTTATTTTGGATATATATATATATATATATATATAACTAACGATTGTAGTTGGAACTTATAAGCATTGTAAACTTTTTTTTTTTTTTGAATAATAGAAACTCTCTCTGTTTTATTTAGACTAGGTCAAATCTTATTAAATTCTTGTGTTATTATTTTTTCTTTATTTACTTTTTTTGTATTATTATGTATCAATTAACCCAGATTTTTTTGGCACATAAATCATATGATATGATGGTACTTAACTTTGAAAAAATATAAACAAAGGTCAAACCAATAAATTAGCATTTGGTTTATGAGGTAAGCTTCTAGAAGATGAACCAACCACTATGGTAACAAACCTACCCATTTGCTTACAAAGTCCTTGCGGATAGATAGATTAGATAAATCAGTATTCATGCTTTGACCTCTGACTAAATCATTGCAGGGAAAGCGTGTCTCATTAAATAAAAACTATACTACATATATGAAAATCGGGGATACATAATTTAAGTTGAGTATTGGGAAAGAAATCTTTAGTCAGTTCTACTAATTAATTAAACCTGCTCCAATAATATTATGTTTTATATTTAGATAGGTAAGTATAACTCCATAACCAATGGTTGCTAATTAACTTAATCACAACATTTTTGGATCTTTCTAGAAGTTAGAATAGGGAAACTTGAGAAAAATATGTAACAGCGCTTACAAACATTAATTTATTTAATTAGGTGAATTTTGTTAGACTTAATCATCAAATCCAACAATATTGGTTAATAAGATAGTAAATATTTTTGGAGGGGAGCTAGATTGTGGCTCCAAAATAACTAAACGTGGCCTCTATGTTTAAGTATCAGTACTAGAAAACATGAAATTAGCTACAAATTTTATAGATAATTTTTAATTATTTTGTTGCTGAATAATTTCAATATAATTGAATTTTCATCTAAATTAGAATTAGCATGAACTACAAATTTTTGTTGTTCAATTACAAAATTTTGTCTGTTGCTAAATTGATTGTTTTCTTGGAGGTGTGATAAGCCTTAGTTGTTAATTAACACTTCACAATATTCATAGTTGAGGATATATATGTTCTTATATAATTCCAACAACGTTTACTTTCATATGTAATGTCCAAAATAGTGCTCCCCTTTTAATGGAGATTTTTGTAAGGCATACTTTTCGTCCTTATTAGCTATTTTCAACAACATATTTTAATTATTGGTGGACGAATAAATCAAAGAACCCCGGCGTGGATACGCGCTGGAGAATGGGCCAAAGCTGAGCCACTCAGATTTCATGCAATTTATTATTACTAATAAATTGTAGCTATATTTCCCACTCCCAGAAATATCACTACTAATAATTTGAAATTTCTTATGACGAAATTTTGTCCTATTTTTATAATAATAATGGTGTCCAAATCAAATTGCATATTTTGGACATTTTACTATTATCTTTTATTAATATAGACATAAAATGATTAGATTTGCAGACCAAAATTTAGACCAATAAAAGAATAACTTACAAGTCATTTGATAGCTAGTTAAAATTATGAAAATATTAAATTACATGGCTATTAGTTATTTCATCTTTTACCCGATATAAGATAATACATTAATTCTCTCATAGCTTATACATGTAGTATTTGTTATACAAGTTTCTAAATTGTAAACCAAACATAATAAGCACTATTTTTGTAATTGAATAATTTATTTCCTAAATAGCTACCAAATGTTTACTTTCTCTATTCACTTTTACCTGTCTACTATATTAAAAATATATTTACTATTACTTATTGCTTTTAGCATATAAAAAAAAATATATATTTTAAAAAATATTTTACCCTCAATATTAATTCCTTATTTTTTTTTATTATTTTTCAGCACCTAAGATTATACGTCAATTCATATGCGTATTGTGATACAATACCCTTATTAATTATGATTGCTTAAGAGAGGTAAAAAATCAAAATAAAAAAAATAATTTTTTAGTTGTATTTTTGTGAAAGTTGAGGGGGGTTGTTGTACCACACTTTTCTTTGTTTTACCAATTCCGACCCTACGAAAAGGAGCAAGTCAACTAAAGTTTAGTTACAAAGCAACTACCATAAAACGAGCTTTTAGTGTTTTCCCTTCGCTGATAGGACCCTGGACAATGAATTACTTTTATAATATATTTGATGAATAATAAAAGAGGGTCAAACAATTCGGAAAATCACTTTACCGTTAGAAAATGGAAACAAATGTAGGTGGTATGGAAACAGATATTTCTTTCCAAAGCTTCCAAAATTCAAGTAATAATTCAATAAAAACAAAAGTCAAATATCATAGGGGGCAGCCAAGTCCCTTTCCATTCAACCAAATCTTTTTTGACTCCCTATTTTGCCCTTGTCCACTTCTTCAATAATATTACTCCACTCCTTTTATTCCTAATAAAACTTTATCTACACGTCTTTATAGTAACACTTGTAAAGAATAATGTTATTATATCCTCACATTGGACCCGTCAAAAAATTCAAAAAAACACGTAAAAAAATTAAATACTATGGGAACACAAGAATTTATCAACTGTACAAAATATATACAGTTAAATAATGAAAACAAAAAATAGAAAATTAAATGGTCCATGATATCATGACGGCATATATAAAAGGTATTCCCAAACATTTTTCTTTGTGTCTGGTAGCAAAAGCAGTTGGGTATTTTTGAATATCACCCCTTTGCTTTCTCCTTATAAGTCCTTAGCCAACCATTCTTCCATTTCATATCACAAAAAAACTCCAACAACAACATTCCAAACACATCGATAGATTGAAATTAACTTTAGATATATTATTATAGGAACAACATATGAGAGTGATGAAGATTGCATGGGAATCACTTGTTCCTAGTTGTATTAAGCCACACGAGAATCCAAAAGTAGTGAAGGTGTCCGTTACAAAACAAATATCGTTCCATGGAATTCCTGTATCGGATATCAGTTCTTCTACCATATCTTCTGATTTATCGATATCTCTTGCTGGTTCAAATATTCATTCGTTCACGTTACAAGAACTTAGAGTGATCACGCAGAACTTCTCCACGAGTAATTTCATTGGTGAGGGAGGGTTTGGTCCAGTTCACAAGGGATTCATTGATGATAAACTTAGACCTAATGCTATCAAAGCTCAGCCCGTAGCTGTTAAGAACCTTGATTTAGATGGTTCACAAGGTCATCGTGAATGGCTGGTAATTATGTGTGGAAATAATTATCACCTCTTAATTTTACTATTTAAAAATGTCACCTTTAACTAAGTTTATTATTGTGAACAGACGGAAGTGATATTCCTTGGGCAATTGAGACATCCACATCTAGTCAAGTTGATAGGATATTGTTGTGAAGAAGATAACAGATTGCTAGTGTATGAATACATGCCCAGAGGAAGCTTGGAGAATCAGCTCTTTAGAAGTATGTTCATCTCTTCTTCGTTTTCTTTCCTCATAATTAATCCACTAGATAGTTTAAACGTAATTAATGTGCATGGTAACCAGATACTTATATTAATTTAACTTAATATGTATGGGTACATATATAACAGTATGGATAAGTGATTTTTTATTAAGTAGTGTTCAATATCAAAATATTTATATTTAATCTATATATTTGAAAAAAATTTTCGACAAATAATGCTTATCTGACCACCATTGAATGAATGTGGCTCTGCCTGCGGGCCAAGGGCATACTAGAAGTAGCACTATTACATTCGCCAGAGATAAAAGAGTTCTTGTTTTGCATACTTTCTAATTTACTGGAGACAAAACTTGCCGTTTATTTACATATGTGTTGCTAGGTAGCTGTAACGCACTAATTAATTAATCCACTTGGAATAGGTCATAATTATTGTAAAGTTTTAATATTGATCAATTTGTTGAAGAAGGGAAGTAAGGAATTTTAATTTAATAATAAGAAGAAGTCAATTTTTTAGTTGTATTTTTGTGAAAGTTGAGGGGGGTTGTTGTACCACACTTTTCTTTGTTTTACCAATTCCGACCCTACGAAAAGGAGCAAGTCAACTAAAGTTTAGTTACAAAGCAACTATCGCTTGTGTACGTAAAAGTCTCACTTTACATTGTCATAAAATAAAATAAAATAATGTTCACGCTGTTTAACGAATGCAAGATAAGATTTTAAAAAAAATATTATATACTTATAATAGTTGAAGTTAAGAATCTTTTATTTTTATTTGCAGGATATTCAGTATCACTTCCGTGGTCAACACGGATGAAAATAGCTCTTGGTGCTGCAAAAGGTCTTGCTTTTCTCCATGAAGCTAAAAAACCTGTCATCTATCGTGATTTCAAAGCTTCAAACATTTTGTTAGACTCCGTAAGTAGTTATTTCTATTTTTAGTAAATTAAAACCCTAATTAACATGTAGAATAGTTGTAATTCATTTCATTGTTGTCTTTTGCTCATCAGGATTACACTGCTAAACTCTCAGATTTTGGACTTGCAAAGGATGGACCGGAAGGAGATGACACACACGTCTCCACTCGCGTCATGGGAACACATGGCTATGCTGCTCCTGAATACATTATGACTGGTAATTATACAAAACATGATTAGCATGTGATCGACCATCTCATCCAAATGTACTAAATCATCTCTCTGGTGTAGGTCATTTGACTGCAGCTAGTGATGTATACAGTTTCGGAGTTGTACTGTTGGAGCTTCTAACTGGTCGAAGGTCAGTAGATAAAAGTCGTCCACACAGAGAACAAAACTTAGTAGATTGGGCAAGACCACAACTGAAAGATCCTCGAAAGCTACGTAGAATAATGGATCCAAGGCTCGAAGGCATGTACTCGGAAGAAGGAGTTCAAAAGGCAGCATTAGTAGCATACCAATGCCTAAGCCATAGGCCAAAAGCTAGACCAGATATGAGCAATGTGGTGAAAACTTTAGAAACTCTCAAGGACTATGAAGATACTTCTATGGTAACATTTGTGTACACAGCTCCAACAGAAAACAAACAAGTTAGTGAAAAATATGATCATCAAGACCAAAAGGAAGTGAAGAAAGATAGTACTGCTAGTCCCCATCATCATCGTCATACGAATCGTTATAGAACAACTACTCCTTCATCACCAACAATTCACTCAGAAACAACTATACACAAGAGATTAAATCCAAATTCACCATTGCATAATGGTTTCAAGAGATCTTAGATTAAATTATTATCAAACTGTATATGATATACTTTAGATGCAGAATCCTATTCGTATGTACCTCCACACTTTTTTTAATCTTATTATTTAACTTCGTAACACTTTCAAATTTGAGCTTAAGCTAAGCTCTTTATTTTTATTTTTTTAAAATTAGATTTCTTCTTTATGAATTTGTGCTCTTCCTTTTTTTTTTTTTGGGTCTCTCCAACGAAAGTTGTATTTGCTTAGATTTTTCTAATACGTACATATAAATATAATGGTGATTTACGAATCAGTTGTATTAATTAGTATTCTCAATTATATATACTCTAGAGATAAAGTTATTGTCACGATCCAAATTATGAAATTGTGCAGGCACTTGCTCTAATCTAACTAGATATATAGGCAAACCCCTTAATTACCACCTTTCCCCACTAATAGCAATAATTAACTAAAGCCTCTTTAATAAATCAAAATACTACGATAACAACAATAATATATCTAGTGAAATTCTACTAAATAGGGTTTGAGGTATAAAGTGTACACAAATCTTATTACTATCTTGTGGAGGTATAGAGGTTGTTTTTAAGAAAATTTCAAACTCAAGTGCATCAAACCCAAGGAAAAGAAAAGGAAAACAATGAAGAAAGTATAACAGTTGATAAGAAAACAGTGTACCTTTAATTTGACAAAAAAGAGCAGTAACACTGTAACACCCCATAAAATTATCGAAATGCCCCTAAAACGTAATCATGCGCACAATGTATCTTCCAAAGCTCCGATGAAAAATTTGAGACTGAATTTGAGATCAGCGCGGAAAATCGAGTGAAAAAATGGTCTCGACTCGATTTTAGAGCAACCGGGTCGAAAAATAATTTTTGAAAGTTTGACCAAAAACAGTGAGGGTGCCACTACAAGAAAAAAGACTTTTAATGACCATTTCTTAACGAAGGAAAATGAATCTGGTTGTTATAAATATACTTATAGTGACTAAATTTTTTTCGATCATTATAAATACACTTATAGCGACCAAATTTTTTCCGATCGTTATAAATATACTTATAACGATCAAATTTTTTTTGGTCGTTATAAATATACTTATAGCGACCAAATTATTTTTTGGTCATTATAAATATACTTATAACGATCAAATTTTTTTCAGTCGTTATAAATATACTTATAGTTACCAATTTTTGTTCAGTTGTTAAAGATAAATTTTAATCCAACATTAATGAGGGGATAAATTTGATCATTAAAAACATAACATTCGGCCGTTAAAACATATTAGTTAGTGTAAAAATATATTTTAATCAATATGAGTGCAAAAACATCAGACTAAATCATGTTGTAAGTATCACAAGTGATGTTTTATTAATCATTGCATCGTTCTGATAAGAATCCTCTTTATTATAGTCAATTATATAAAATTTTAAAATATTGTAAAAATATTTAGTTATAATTTTTTTGACACAATTTTTTTAACTTAAATATTTTCTTGATATAGTTCCCATATATGTTTTTATTTTGAGAGACAATTTATTCATCTTTACTTGAACTTTTTAAAGATGCAAGATGAAGTAGGTCAAAACAAAAAATTATAATCAAACAAAAACTTAAAAATAGAAGTAATTATATTAAATAATAATTATGAGCTTATGAGATTAATTTAAGGTAGAAAAGTTATATAAATTTGGTAGTAAGTAATTTTCTCAAGAGGATAGATGTTTCTCTACTTGCAAATTACCTCGATCAATAGACTTAAAAATCAGTATTCAGTAATAATATTTTTTTAATAAAAAATAAATATTGTGTCGACTTTTTTCTCATTATTGGTTGTGAAACTAACAAGTGTATATAAAGAAAAATCATTCATCTGAGTTAGAAAAATATAAACTGAAATATTACAAACATAAAATTTAAAAAGTTTTACATGACATATAATCAACTAATAAATTAATTAAGAGATAGTAATTTTTTTTACTATTTAAAATTTAAGATGATATATTTAATTTGTATCTCATAATATTTTAATGATATTGAATTATTTATATTTGGTAAATACTATTAGTATACAAAGTAAAACTAAAAGAAGTTGGGGGGTTTTATCCATGAATCAATGTGCAAAAAGTCAATAACTTAAGGTGCAAAATACAAAACAAATAACTTTATGTCTAGAACTAGAAAATCCAACTTTATTTTTATTTGATTATGAGAATAGAAACAAAGTTTATATTTCATTGTAGTTAATCTTTCATTTTGCAAAAAAAAAAAAAAAGAAGAAGAAGATAATAGTTATTAGGAGTGTTATTAATAATCTTACATGAAGTTTTTATACCTATCTTTTGACAGATGATGCAGTGTGAAGAACCCATCCTCAGAGAAAGTGTAAATAAGTATAAGCAATGGAAAATTTTTGAAGCACAGGAAGAATGCATTTCATATTTAAGAAAATATATTCTAGTTTTTCTTTTACTAAGAGTTAAAAATATAATATCATACAATTTATATGTCTATATTTTTTGTAACGTTACGCAATATCATTTTTTATAGTTACTATGAAATTTAATATGAATATAATCAATTTGTATGTTTTTATATGTGCACGTATTTGTATGTGTGTGTGAGTGCATATATTGCACTTTTACTCATCTAATTTGTGGTTATAATTAAAGTTTTAATAACTAAAACTGAAGGAAGTCTTAGAGTAATTGGTAAAGCTGTTGTCATGTGACCAGAAGGTCACGGGTTCAAACCTTGGTAACATCATTTAAGTAAGGCTATGTGCAATAGATTCTTGTGGTAGGGCCCTTCCCCTGAAGTGCACCTGGCTTGCCTATATTTTTTTTAATAACTAGAATATCAATTAGTGAAGAAAAAATTTGATTGCTGAAAAGAGGTATAACGATCAGATTTTTGTCGTCGTTAAAGCTTTTTAACGACCGAACTTAATCCAGTCACTAAACTTTTAACGACCATTGATGACTAGATTTTTACCGGTCGTTATTGACTAATAACGACCACATTTATACTTTTAACGACAAAAGTTCCCCTCGTTAAAGACCTCTTTTCTTGTAGTGTGAGCGACAGGGCCGCTAAATTGTTGATGGAAGTAGTGTGATAGGACTAGGTGGTTCGCTTGGGGACTAGCAATAGTCTCTGAGTGCCAGTTACGTCCAGGGTACCCTCCCGGGACATGCCAAATTTGGTATCGGAGCACAAAGTTCGAGTGTCCTAGGGAGTCTATGAAGCCGACGCTTGGAGGCTAGCAATAGTCTCTGAGTGCCGACCACGCCAAGGATAACCTCCCGGAGCGTGACAAACTTGGTATCAGAGCACAGAGTTCAAGTGTCCCAGGAAGTTATGTCTAGTAAAGTCTTGCTTATGGGTGTGTTGTGCACCACACTTTATAAGCAGGAGGCTATAGGACATTAGGAAGTGTTACCCTTCTTCTATGATCTGAATTCATTCAATAGAGTTTAACTTGATAGAAATCTCATTTTAACTCGTGCATTTCACGTTTACAGAAAATGCCGCCAAAGAGAAAAGTAGCCTAGAGAGATGTCTCAACCTCAGCTGCTGAGAACACCCAACCAAAGGTCCCAATTCAGATAGAGACAAGGAGATGGGGATGACTTGCCAGGACTGTTGAGGTCCCACAGGTGCCCCCTGCTTAGCCCCAGCCAACTCCCAGTACCGAGGCTGAATTTAGGGGAGCCATCATTATGCTGACCCAGCTGGTGCCTCCCATGGTAACAACCGAGGTCCTCAAGCTCCTAGATCTAGCTCATAGAAGCTCTCAGCTGCAACCCGACTCAGAGACTTCTTGAGGATGAACCCACCAGTGTATAGGGGTTGAAGGTGGAGAAGGACCCTCAGAATTTTATTGATGAAATGTATAAGGTCCTGGAAGATATACATACTAACGAGATTGAGGGAGTTGAGCTTGCTTCCTATCAGCTGAAAGACGTTGCTAATGTGTGGTACAACCAATGGAAGGAGAGTAATGATGAGAATGTGGAGCCTGCAGAGTAGGAAGAGTTTGAAGCTGCCTTTCTTGACCATTTCTTTCCCCAAGAGCTGAGGGAAACAAAGGTGGATGGGTTCGTGAACTTGAAACATGGAGGGATGACAGTTAAAGAGTATAACCTTAAGTTTATTAAGCTGTCCAAGTATGCTCCGGAGATGGTAAAGGACATGATGGCCAGGATGAGAAAGTTTGTTTTTGGCCTGGGCAGACATATGCAGGAGTGCAAGACAGCCTTGTTGATTCCCAATATGGATATCTCTAGAATCATGGTGTATGCCCAATAGACCGAGGAGGACAAAAAGGGATAGAGAAGAGCAAATGAAGAGAAAGGCAAAATCAACAGGACATGAGCCTAGCCAGTAGAGGCAGAACAAGGGTGACAAGTCCAACTTCTAGAAAAGATCATCTCATCATGCGCCTTTTGTAGCGAGTGCGCCCATTCAGCCAAACAGGTATGATAAAAAATATCATGGTTACCAGAATTTCAGGGTTCAGGGTACTCAATCTCAGGCCAGTGTGACCCAAGGTACGATGGGAAAGCCACCTTGTGACAAGTGTGATAAGCTTCATCTGGGTAAATGTCGTATGGGTAAGGATGTTTGCTATTCATGTGGACAGATTGGTTACTTCCAATATGAGTGTCCAAAGAGGAGGTAAGAGGAAGAGAGCAGTAGGGCACAGTCCTTAGCAGTACCTCTAGCGAGCAATCATTAGAGGGGTACTACTACTGGTACAAGAGTCGAGATGAATCATCGTTATGCTATGGGTAGTCGACAGGATCAGAAGGCTGCACTAGATATAGTTACGGGTATGCTTTGAGTCTTTACTTTTGATTGCTATGCGCTGACTGACTCAGGTGCCACTTTGTCTTTTGTGACTCCCTATGTGGCTAGTAAGTTTGGGATTCTACCATAGTATTTGCTTTAACCTATTGTTGTTTCTACTCCTACTAGTGAGTCTATCTTAGCTGAGAGGGTTTACAGGGATTGTGTGGTATCCATTTATCATAGAGACACCTTAGCTGACTTTGTAGAATTGGAGATAGTTGATTTTGATGTGATACTTGACATGGATTAGCTTCATGCCTATTATACTTCTGTTGACTGTAGAACCCGAATCGTTACGTTCCAATTTCCTAATGAACCTGTCTTAGAGTGGAAAGGGAGTTCTTTTGCACCTAAGGGCAAGTTAATCTCTTATCTTAGAGCCAAAAAGTTGATCTCCAAGGGTTGTATCTACCACCTCGTGCGAGGTAAGTCTGATGATGTCAAATCTTCCACTGTTGAGTCAGTTTCAATTGTGAATGAGTTTCCTGACGACTTACCTGGAGTCCCTCCTGATAAAGAGATTGACTTTGGGATTGATATCTTTCCCGAGACCCAACCCATTTCAATTCCACCTTATAGAATGGCCCCTATAAAGTTGAAAGAATTGAAAGAACAATTGAAAGACTTGTTATAAAAAGGTTTCATAAGGCCTAGTATCTCTCCTTGGGATGGTCCTACCCTATTCGTACATAAGAAAGATAGGTCTCTCAGAATGTGCATAGACTACAGACAACTGAACAAGGTTACAATAAAGAACATGGATCTTCTTCCCAAGATAGATGACCTATTTGACCAACTTCAGGGTGATAGTTGTTTCTCCAAAATAGACCTTAGATCGGGTTACCATCAGTTGAAAATGAGGGAAGGTGATATTCCAAAGAAAGCCTTCAGGACACGGTATGGCCATTTTGAGTTCTTAGTCATATCTTTTGGGTTAACAAATGCACCTAATACTTTCATGAACTTGGTGAACAGGGTATTCAGATTGTACCTTGATATGTTCATGATCATGTTTATTGATGATATTCTAGTGTATTCAAAGGATGAAGAGAAACACATTAATCATCTTAGAGTAGTTCTGCAAATGCTTAAGAACCATGAGTTGTATGCAAAGTTCTCAAAGTGTGAGTTTTAACTTAAGTTTGTGGCTTTCCTAGGCCATGTTATTTCGGGAGATGGTATTCAGGTAGATACCCAGAAGATTGAACCAGTTAAGAACTAGCCAAGACCAACTTCCCTGACGGAAATAAGAAGCTTCTTGTATGGCGGGCTACTATCGATGGTTTGTTAAGGGATTTTCTTCTTTATCAGCGCCATTGACTAAGTTGGCTCAGAAGAAGGCCAAGTTTCAATGGTCTGAGGAATGTGAAAAGAGTTTCCAAGAATTGAAGACTAGATTGACTATAACATCAGTTTTGACCTTGCCAGTTGGGACGGGGGACTTCGTGATATACTGTGATGCATCCAGAGTTGGAATAAGTTGTATGTTGATGCAGAAAGGGAAGTTGATAGCTTATGCTTCTAGACAACTTAAGATCCATGAGAAGAGGATTATGATATGAGCATCCTCTACCACCCAGGTAAGGCTAATATTGTTGCTCATACTCTTAGCAGGATGTCTATGGGTAGCACTGCCCATGTAGAGGAAGGGAATATAGAACTAGCTAAGAAAGTGTATAGACTGGCTCGATTGGGAGTGCAACTTGAAGAGAACAATGAAGGTGGGATTAATGTTCAGAATGAGTGTGTTTCATCCTTAGTGCCAAAAGTGAAGGAAAATCAAATTGTCAACAGGTCAAGGTTGAACATCAGAGACCATATAGATTGGCTTAGAACATTAAAATTCCTGATTGGAAATGGGAGATGATCAACATGGATTTCATTACTGGCCTACCAAGATCCCAAAAGCAGCATGATTTGATATAGGTGATTGTTGATAGAATGACCAAGTCAACCCACTTTTTGGCAGTTAAGACAACTACGGCTGAGGAGTATGCCCAACTGTACATTCGTGAGATTGTGAGGTTGCATGGGGTTCCCTTGTCCATCATCTCGAACAGAGTAGCTTAATTCACCTTCCAATTTCAGAGATCTTTTCATAAGGGATTGGGTACGAGAGGGAATCTGAGCATACCCTTCCACCCTTAGATGGATAGACAGGCAAAGCACACGATTCAGACTTTGGAGGACATTTTGAGAGCGTGTGTCATCAACTTCAAAGGGCATTGGGATGATTATCTACCACTGATTGAGTTTGCATACGATAACAACTACTATGCCAGCATTTAGATGGCCCCTTATGAGGCATTATACTGAAGGAAGTATAGATCACCGATTGACTGGTTCGAGGTTGGTGAAGCTAAATTGATTGGATTCGATCTTGTCCACCAGTCCATGGAGAAGGTAAAAGTCATCAGAGAAAGGTTGAAGACAGCATAAAAGTCACCAAAAGCCTTATACAGATGTGAGGAGAATGGACTTGCAGTTTAAGGTAGATGATTGGGTATACTTGAAGTTGTCCCCCATGAAGGGTGTTATGAGGTTTGATAAGAAGGGGAAGTTGAGTCCATATTATATCGGACCATACCAGATTATGAGGAGGATTGAGATGGTCACTTATGAGCTAGACCTGCCTTTCGAGTTAGATGGAGTTCACCTGGTGTTTCACGTTTCAATGCTGAAAAAGTGTTTAGGAGATTCAACTTTGGCAATTCCTATCGAGACTATGGGAATGAAGGATAGCCTATCTTATGAAGAAATTTCAGTCTGAATCCTTGATCGACAAGTTTGTAAGCTAAGGAACAAAGAGATAACCTCCGTCAAAGTGCTTTGTAGGAATCCATTTGTTGAGGAAACTACGTGGGAAGCTGAGGAAGTGATGAAACTCAAGTACCTGCACCTATTCATGTCGAATGATGATGACGTCGAAGGTAAGGTCCCTATCCTTAATGCTAGTAAATGTCTCCTTTCATTAAGTTAAGTTCGAGTTCAGTTCTTGTTGAAGTATAGTAAAATCTTCGTCCCAGGTATATAAAGGCTACCCAAAACATGAGATTGTTCTCCCATGTGCCCCTTGATTAGTTTAGGGTGAATAGTTGATAGTTAGTGGGGCTTGTGTTATAATGTTTGAATGTTATATTGAAAATCTTACCTAAATTCTATGTATTTTCTTAAATTGATGATCATTATACTATGACTGTATTGTTTACATGTATTATTGTATGAGAATGTATCTACCCTTTATGAATTCTTTGTTAAAGACTTCAAGAATGAACCGAGGGGTAATGTCTAGAGCCTTGACATTTCTGAGTATGTTGATTTTTGTGGTCTGTGTCCTAAGATGAGTGCATTGATGGCCGAAGATGATGAAATTAGTATCCTTAGAGATTAAATGAGATTGAGATAAAGTTGAAAAGGATGATTCTAGTCCTTGAGTTGATGGAAGGTCAGATGAGATGAGGTCCTTGACTGAGGAAGGTTGGTGGTAAATCATAATGATGTTGATAGACTTATGAACATGTCGAGTCATAGGAGGAGTATTAGCACCAAAATGAGTAAGAGTGAGTCCAGCTTGCGCTTATTAACTACGTGGCCAATGTATGCGAGGATTGGACCGTAAAAAAGGATGTTTCCTTTGTCCCGTAGAAGACTTGATAGACTTTTTTGGGATCCCCGATAGACTCGTGCTTTAACCCAGCAAGGTACTGGATGGATATGGCAATGACATCTCTTCGTTTTATCATCACTGGCTCATAGGTGATGGTAATCAGTTGTAGAAACTCCCAGATAAGTTTCATGTTGATAGTACTTTGAGGTTGATGTGATAGTATGATATCTTGATGGATGGTGATGTAATAGAGTCTTGTTCCTGTTCCTTACTCCGAGTTTAGATTGAGTGAGTGATGAGCTGATGTCATTTTATACTATCTTACCTATATTGTTTAATTTAGCCCATTTTACATATGGTACATTTCATGTACTAACACCCTTTTGGCACTGCATCATTTTATGATGTAGATTCTGTAGACAGAGGACTTCAACAAGCGAATTGTTGAGGTTCAGAGTTCTTGATTTCAGACTTGGTGAGTCCTCCCCTGCCTTCGGAGGATATTTTTACTTGCTTTCATTTCTTTGAGTACTTTTATTGGACTGTGGTAGCCATGGCCTATCATGGTACCTTCTTAGATAGTAGCTATAGAGGCTTCATAGACATAGACATATAATGACTAATGTTGGGGTTCTTTTCCCC
>DF359457.1:32166-56955 GCA_000787875.1 Solanum virginianum
GCTCTAGATCTTAAGTTAAGATCTGAACCATTTCTCATATGCATATAGGCTCAATTTAATGACTTCTAAAGTGGTAAGATCAATTATCAGGTATTCAAAATGTACTACATGTGGTTTAGGGTCACAAGACATCTCTTACAACAAGCCAAGTTTAAAGGATCCAATTGAATGTTTATAAAAGATATTAGTTATGTATATGAGAGTCCTTGAATGATAAGCTAGTGTTGGTGAAAAGTTTTCTCATTCCCAATGATGAATTCTATGTGAAAGGACAATTCTCACATGCTTGAATACTTAAAGTTTTGAATGAGCTACTCTGTATGCATGAAGTCTTGACAAGTTTTGAACTATGATTATTATTAAACTTATGAATGCATAACTAGTATATTTTCATGATATTTATTTTGGTGGGACTTGACTTAGCACCGAATGAGGCTTGAGATAGGGGACTATCTCTAAGTATCCTTATATAAAGCCTTTTATCTCATAACTACGTGCCACCATAGAATAATATTTATATGCCTATAAGTTCAAGTTAGTTGATCCACATATAACACTCACTGAAATGAGTGGGGATCGTAAGATCGAATATAGTCTACCTTGATAAGTAAGCTACTCTTCCTCCGGTATAGAGATAATATTGGGATTCCATGTCATAGCTCGCATGGTCCAAGTGTCGATTATTGCCTCCTCCCACATAGTTACATATATGATATGCTATGATGTTTATGTTCCTTCAAGCATGTTTTAAAAGAGGCATTGATCATCTATTACATATTGAGCTTATTATCCTTGTTATGATTATGTATCTCGCCTATTATGATATATGATTTTCTTGTTTCATTGTATTTCACATGCTTAGTTGTAATGACCACTAAGGTTATTTCTGATATTTTTTTTATCAAATTATCATTTTTCCCTTGCTGAAAGTTGCCTTGAGTCATTTATGGATGAGTCAACAAGTCGAATTTTGAAAATATTGAAAAAGTGGAGGTTTTGCAAAAGAAAGGGTTTTAAAATTCTGACGATTCTATTGAGTTTGAATCATTATTTCTGGTAGGGTTCTATGGTTGATTTGTGTTCACGAGGTTTTGAACGAATTTCCAAAGGTCCAGTTCTTGTTTTATTTGAGTTGTGTTGCTAGTACATTGTTGTTCCTGATGCAGCTGGCACCGTACTCCATGTTCACGGAGATCTAGCTGCCATACCTTTGCGTTTGCGGGGTGACTGCCACATCCGCAGAACAATTTTGATGCCTGAACAGTGTCTTTCTTTAAAACACAATTTTAACTCATTTCCCACCATTTTTGACATTTCAAGCTTCATTTTAAGAGAGGATTTTCAAGGTTTTGAAGGCAAATTAATTGGGTAACTATTTTTTGACCTATTCCAACTATTTTCATTGATTAATTTGTGTTTTAACTTCTAAATTTAGGAATTTAATGCTAGAATTTGGGAAATTTCATAATAGAATTACCTAAATTTAAATAATTGATTTCTCCCTCATCTTAGCACCGTTGTTGAAACCGATTTCACCGTTGAATTCCTTATTATGTGTAAAACATTTTTATCCATAAATTTTAAATTTTTGACTATATTTTCCAGCATGAGATTTTTGACTATTTTACTCATTCTCTCTGAATTAATTGATTTTAGTTTCATTAGATTCGTTATGTGATTGTGGTAATTTAGAGTATCATAGGAGAGGTGAAGCGGCGATTTCTTCTTGATTTTGAGACTTTATTTGAGGAAAGTGGACTTCTAACCTTTTGTTAAGTATGAATGGACCTTGTATTCTCCTATGTAAATGGAATTGAGTATTTGGGGGTAGAGTTGCACCATTATAGGCTTGATCATAACTTTTTGTATTGAATACTTGTTCATATGGCTATATACTAAGTTGTAATTTAATTGAAAATTCATAATCTATGTGATCTTGTGATTTATTTGGGGTTGATAGCAAGATGGTGTGTATGTTATGATATTGATGATAATGAGACATCGTTGATATTAAGATGTTGATAATGAGACACTGCTTTTATTGAGACACTAATGATATCGAGACACTGATAATATTGTGATATTGATGGTGTTGAGATAATAGGATCATGTTGATTGATGATATTATGATATAATTATGATCATGCACCTTGCATATATTATTATTTGTGCATTGACATTTGTGATGGCTATGACCGAGTTGTGAGTAAGGTAACAAGTAGATTGGTGGTCGAGGTCTCTACCAGTCGAGATGATGTAATATTCTTATGGTCTGAGGTCTGTTACGGACGAGTGAGAATGGCCAAAGTCTTTGCCAGTGGTGTTCACAGATATATGATTTATGTGAGACCCTTATGGATTTCGATCCGAGGCATATATATGATCAACAGATGTGTACCGTAGGGCAAACATGCATCATAATTATTTGACATAGCATTACATTGTATACATCTTATGACATCCACTCCATCTCATATCATATTTGATTGATATAGTTGTTTCTCATTTATGAGATTATATACTTATTATCTCCCTGATCTTGGTACAACTATTGGTTCTATTATATGCTTGTGTTTTGTGACACTGTGCCATAAGATGGGTATATCTATGTCACTGTGATTTGTATATTATATTGTGCTAGGACTTTTCTGAGTATAGGATTGTAGTTCTGCTGATTATGGTTGAGATTTAATGAGTTACTTGTGTTCTTTATTTCTTTATCTTAGGTTAGGTCCATTTGATGAGTACCCCGTTGTTTGGTACTCACCCCTTGATATATTTTATTGGTTGTAAGCCCTGTCCATCTTGCTAGATTTCCTTCTTGTTGGATCGAGCTTCCAGATTTCTTGTTGGTCTATGATTCTCTTATTATGTATTGAGACACTTTTCTTTATTTTCTATTTTGGCTATGAGGGTGAGCTCGGTTACCTTATCTTGGTCCCCACTCTTATCTTTATATACTAGAGGTATTGTTGGACATATAGTGTAACTATGCTACGAGCCTTGACTCTATTGACTCTCGTTGCGTATGATATGAAAGGTGTTATCTTAGTCCCAGTTTCCCCTTATTTATGCTTATCTTTTATTGTCATTTTAATTGCTTCTTGCAACCAAAGATGTGCAATGATATGCCGTGAGTTTTGTTTGGGGTTCCTTTGAGTTTCTCATTCACCGATCACGTCTAAGCCATAGGCTTGGATTGTGACAAAGATAGTATCAGAGCACTAGGTTGTTAGATCCTCAAAATCTAACACATCGCGTCGATTAGAGTCTTATTCATGGTTGTATCGTGCACTACAACTATAAGTAGGAGGCTATGAGACGTTTTAGGAAATATTTTCTTTCTTCATGGTCAACATCGTGCTATAGAGTTGAAGTAAGATTATTTCCCCTAATGATTGTTCTTTGCTATGCTAGATCATGCCTAACATAAGAGGAAGAAGGGCTCACGCTCCTGAAGAGCAACTGGCCAATGGGGATCTTCGAGATACTCTCACCTTGCTTGAACATGTTATGGCTAATCAAGCCAATCAAAGGGCCCAAGCCCCTCATGCTCCTACACCAGCTTCTCCAGTGAGAGACTTCATGAGGATAAACCCACCGAAGTTCTATGGGTCAAAGGTGGATGAAGACCCACAAGAGTTTATTGATGAGATCTATAAGGTATTAGTCCATCATGGGTATTAGATAGGAGGATAAGACACAGGTGGCGGCCTACCAACTCAAAGGGGTAGCACAAATATGGTACAATGAATGGAAGAAGGAGAAGAAAATCCATAATGTGGTACTTTGAGAGGAGTTCAAGGCGACATTCCTTAGTCAATTTTTCCCTCTTGAGCTTAGGAAAGCTAAGTTAGTAGAGTTCATGAACTTAAAACAAGGTCCTATGAGTGTGAGAGAGTATGCCCTCAAGTTTAATCAACTCGCTAAGAATGCTCCTCACTTAGTTGCCGACCCAAGGCCTAGAATGAACAAGTTCATGATGGGTATCTCTGACTTGGTAAGTGAAGAATGCCAGTCCACTATGTTGATTAGAGACATGGATTTATCCCGCTTGATGACTTATGCGGAGCAAATGAAGAGGGAGAAGTTCAGGAAAAGGAGGAGTAGTGAGGCCAAGAGGGCCCGATTAGATGGTGGCTACCAAGATCTAGAGTCTAATGATGCTCCAAGCAAGAGGATTGTTAGGGGTGAGGTGCCAAACCCAAGGCCCCAAGAAGATGTGTGGGGCGACCCAGCCTAGATGCCCAAAATATGGAAGGAAACATAGAGATACATATTGGAGAAACACAGGTGCATGCTTTGGGTGTGGTGAGATGGACCACAAAATCTCAAATTACCCATATGCTCAAAACAAGGGTAAAAGTAATGATATTGAAAAAAGGGATGCTCCAAAACATAATCAGTTCTATACTCTCCAAAGAAAGCAAAGAGAGGAGGTGGTGCCCGATAATGCCACCGGTAAGTTAAAGGTTTTCCTTGATTTTATTATACATGCTTTGATATTTCGAGGGTCATTATTTCTTCCCATTATTCCTTGTTGCTAGTAAGATTCGATTATGTGAGACTATTGATGCTAGAAGGGTTTGTAAGGTTTGCTCCATGTTCTTGTTGCAGAAAGTCTTGTCTTGTGATCTTGGTTGAATTTTGGTTGATGGATTAAAGGTCTTGAGGTGGTGTGACTACATGCATATTATAAGTATTCTTTCTTGTCTTATGATCTTGGTTGAATTTTGGTTGATGGATTAGAGGTCTTGAGGTGGTGTGACTACAGCATATTATAAGTATTCTTGTGGAATGATGACCTAACTTGTTGTGTTGGAAGATTGGGGTAGTTTGGGCTACTTGCATAGCATGATTCTAAAGAGTGTAGAACCCGTAAGGTCGTAATATGATGGTAAAGATCGTTAATTTATTTGGTTAACTACAATAGGTTAGTCACTTCTCTAAGCTTGATCTTTACTTCGGGTTTTGTCTCTAGGTAAGGATAAGGATATGTGATGTTCCCAAGTATTTTTTGGGCTAGGAGTGAGCATTTGTGTATTGTTGGAGTGGTTTGGTTGACTTATGCACCAATTATGTTTATGAGTTTCATGAATAGGGTCTTAAAACCCTACCTTGGCATGTGTCGTGGTGGTCTTTAGTGGAGGTACATTGATTTATTTAGAGCTCGTGAATCATTTGGGGTAGTGTTGCAAGTCTTGGTTGATGATGGGGTTGTTGCTATTTATGCGAGGTGAGAATGAAAGATGACAAGAAGGTGGTTAGAATTCTTTAAGGATTGTGATACGAATGTGCATTATTTTCCCCCGATAATGCTAGTTTTGTGATTGATGCTCTAAGTAGCCTAGCATGTGTTGATGGTGTGGCAAAGAGGAGACTAGTGGGGTCCATCAGTTGGCTAGATAGGGAGTTAGGTTGAAGGAAGTTGAGCTTGGTAGTATAGTATTCGTGATGGTTCCGAATCTCCTTGGGTCAAGAGGTCTATATTAGGCAAGGCCTTGATTCCGTCTTATTAGGGTTGAATGTCTTGGGTGAAAAGATGGTAGAGTGGGGGTTATCTCCCAGGGGGAGATGGTGGTTTATGGTATCGAAGTGGACTAGTTGGGTTTAAGGTTGACAATTGAGTTTGGGATTGTGAGTCCTTGTAGGATGTAGGGTGAGCTTGGTAAGGTTGCTTAAGGATTAGGAATAACCTATGGATGTGGATATGGCTATTCGATTTCCATGTGATTATGACAAAGTGGTACATTTTGATCCAAGTGCTATGGCGGCTTTCAAGGATTGGGTGTGTGATGGAGTTTATTGAAAAAATTATAAGGTAGAAGGTCTCTCTCCGGGAGTAGGAGTGGGCATGGCTAAACGACATCTGTACCTCTTTCATTCCTATTCGAGCTTATGACAATATGTCAAGTTCTTTTCATGATTTGAAGTCTCATGTTTCAGCCCTATGTCATTCATATGCATTCATGTTTAAGTGGGATGATAACCCATCAGGGCCTTTTTATGATTTCAAGTCTTATGCTCCAGCCCCCATGTCACTTGCATGTATTCATGTTTATGTTAACAAGTTCATGTTGATTTTGACACTAGTGTTAAGATTTTGAAAATGGTGTTTTAAATGTAATATTGCATTCGTGTTGGGGCTGATTTGTTCATGATTACTCTTGTCATATGCGTTTCTTTTACATTCGGGGACGAATGTTCCCAAGGGAAAAATATTGTAACGACCCCAAAAAGTGCCTGAAAATGTGCCTCAGAATGCTTGGAATTTTAATTTCCATATATCTCAAAATTCGTTTGTTATTTCAAAAATTTGACTTTATATTCTTGTTCAGGGGGTCCAATTAGTGGGAAGAGAGTCTAACCCGAACTTTAGAGCAACCGTATCAAAATTCAAAAATCTCAAAAAATGTGATTTAGGAGGGTCAACTTTGAAGGGGCATATCTCTTAGCACACAAAGAACTGGGTGACCTATGACCTACCAAATTACATCCCTTTGAATTATCTTTCTAACGCACTTAGTTTCACCTTATTTCGAGTTTAGATGAAGGATTTATGCCTATTTTTGTAGAACTTATTTATGCAGAAAATGCAGATTCCAATGGGGTTTTCGCGTTGCTTCCACGACACGCCCCTGTTGTTTTTAGTGTCTGTTTTAATTTTTTCGATCCAATACTTATAATTCTTGGGCCTAAGGGTTCCCACACATGAAAATACATACAATTAGCCTTATTTCACCCTCATATCATCCTTAACATTCCCCATATCCTCTTAAATACTTAGACTCGTATTTCACCCTAAATTCAAGTCCCAAAACTCAAGACCAATCTTCAAGGATTTCATTCAAGCTTTAAGTCTCCATCTTCAATCTCTTTTAAGGGTTCTCCAAAGCGAAGGTATGTGGTGTTGAACCATTGGGTCCTTCCACCCATGGTGCCTAAGCCTCCTTTCTACTAATATTGCATAATTTAAAGTTGATTTTTACATGTGAGTCTTGTACATTAAGAAATTTACTGCACAGTGATTTGAGTTCATGAAGTATGGTTGTTTTAGCATGTTTTGACCTTTAAATTTTGTATCTAATATAAGATTTGATGAGGGATTTTGATATGTATGTCTTGAGGGTGTTGCAAGGTATTGATGAATGGTTTTACAATGGATCTTCTTGCATGATTTTATCCCTAAATTTCATGGTCTTTTACCCCCACTACACACCCGCCAAGTGTTTGATAAAATGTCCGGCTAGGGTTTCTTAAGGAATTGAAGGTCCAATACATGTCTTATGAGTTGAATAGTGTTATGATGATTATATGATGATGAAATAATGATGGAATGATGATGAGATGATTGTAGGTATATGATGTATAATGAGGAGAAGAAGTGTAGGTATATGATGACTTTGTGCTGATGATAGGGATATCTATATAAGTTGTTTTCATGGAGAAGTACCTATGGTGTTGTATGTTGTTATTGGGTTCTTATGTTTGTTATGTTGGAAAAATAAGTAGTTCTTTCTTGATGATTTGAATGTAATGGCTTGATGAACTAGTTCTGTGATTCCTACCGAAAAGGCTATGCCGTAAGGTAGAGTGTTTAATGATTCCTACCGAAAAGATCATATCGTAAGGTATGGATACCCTAATGAAAGGGTCATGCCGTAAAGTAGAATAGCTAATTTTGCCTACCGAAAAGATTATATCGTAAGGTATGGACATCCCACCAAAAAGGCCATGTCGTAAGGTAGAAATACTAAAGGTTCCTACCGGAAAGATCATATCGTAAGGTGTGGACATTCTCTTGAAAAGGTCATGCCGTAAGATAGAATGAATCACGTTTCCTACCTAAAAGATGATATTGTAAAGTAGGGGACATCTTATACTACCCACCAAAAAGACTATTCGTATGGTAGAGGTATTGATAACACGTCGAAAAGGTTATACCGTAAGGTGAGTGGGGGTCATTTTTCCCAGTCCATGAAGGTAGGTACAAAGGGTTTTGAGTATGTTTCTCATATTGAGTTTATATTCCTTTATCATGATTTACTAGTGTTTTACCTTGAGCATTGAGCATGCATGCCATATTGATGTTATACCTATCCTTTGCTTACAATTATTCATTTCCATTATGTTGCCTATCTCTTGCTAGCATAGCATCCAACATACTTAGTATATTCAAACATACTAATGCATACTCTATGCCTACATGATGTCACCATGTAGGAACTGGAGCCCCACTTGAGCATCCTCTTCCATGTGGATAGTACGACTTTGCTCAAGCTTGTTGGTGAGTCCTCTATTTCGAGGACCTTGGTCTATGATTCTCTTATTATGTATGGAGACACTCTTCTTTATTTCTATTTTAGCTATGAGGGTGAGCTCGGTTACCTTGTCTTGGCTCTCGCTCTTAACTTTATATAGTAGAGGTGTTGTTGGACATATGGTGTAACTATGCTATTTACGAATGATATGAAAGGTGTTCTTTTAGTCCCAGTTTCCCCTTGTTTATGCTTATCTTTTATTGCCATTTCAATTGCTTTCGCGATCAAGGATATGCAATGATATGCTATGAGGCTTGTTTGGGGTTTCTTCGGGTTCCCCATTCGCCAGTCACGTGTAGGACCTAGGCTTGGGTCATGACAATTCCAAAGTACTAATGCATATTTTATCTACATGATATCATTATGTAGGGTATGACGATTATCCTTCTCATACTCGTGGTTAACTTATGGTTTGAAGACTTTGTTTCATTGTTGAATCCTCTAGTTTGGGATAATAACCTTACTATCTAGCTTGTTATTTAAGACTATGATATTTTCCTCCTCTTTATATATATTTGAGGATAAGCTTGGGACATGTCTAAGCCCCTACCCTATCTATGGCTTAGAGGTATTTTTGAATATTTGGACATGTATGTATTCTCTTGACTTTTGTTCTTATGCTTATGTTGGTTATCCCTTAGACCCTACCCTTAGTTTTCACTTGTTTTCTATAATAATGATGTGATTTATGTATGCTATGAGGCTTGTTTGAGGTATCTTAGGGTTCCTTATTTGCTGTATCACGTCTAAGACCTAGGCTTGAGTCATGACAAGCTTGGTATCAAAGCACTAGATTGTAAAATAATCCTTGAAAACCCAACATACTATGTTGAATAGAGTCTTATTAGGCTTGTTTAGAGTTTCTTTGGGTTCCCCATTCGCCAGTCACATCTAGGCCCTAGGCTTGGGTCATGACAATTCCAAAGTACTAATGCATATTTTATCTATATGATATCATCATGTAGGGTACGACGATCATCCTTCTCATACTCGTGGTTAACTTATGGTTTGAAGACTTTGTTTTATTGTTGAATCCTCTAGTTTGGGATAATAACCTTACTATCTAGCTTGTTATTTAAGACTATGATATTTTGTTCCTCTTTATATACATTTGAAGATGAGCTTGGGATATGTCTAAGCCCCTACCCCTATCTATGACTTAGAGGTATTATTGAATATTTGGACATGTACGTATTCTCTTGACTTTTGTTCTTATGCTTATGTTGGTTATCCCTCAGACCCTACCCTTAGTTTTCACTTGTTTTCTATAATAATGATGTGATTTATGTATGCTATGAGGCTTGTTTGAGGTATCTTAGGGTTCCTTATTTGCTGTATCACGTCTAAGACCTAGGCTTGAGTCATGACAAGCTTGGTATCAAAGCACTAGATTGTAAAATAGTCCTTGAAAATCCAATATACTATGTCGAATAGAGTCTTATTCATAGTTGTGAAGCACACCACAACTATGAATAGGAGGCTATAAGGTATCTAGGAAATGACTCACTTTTTTCATATTCTACGTCGTGCCTTAGTACTTGTCCAAAGATTTCCTACTTCTAATAACTTGTTAATATTAAAGAATGTCACACCACCATGATTGTAAGGTAAATGTACATATCTTGGCTCATGACTTGTGCCAAGCAAAGTGAGGGAGAGAAGCCTAGAAAGAAAAGAATGGGGGAGCTCAAGAGGATTCATTTTGAAGAAGATTTCAAGGTGGTAAGAGTAGTGGAAGTAGTGGTTTTCAATAAGGCCAAAAATTTCAAGGCCAAAGGTTATCTTATGCTCTAACACAAAGGTTTTCTAATGACAGGGTACAAACTATAAGGCTCAAGGTGGTAGTGGTGGTGGTGTACTGATATTCCCTATCTGTCCTAAGTGTGGGAAAAATCATAGTGATAAATGCCTGAGAGATTCAAATGCTTGCTATGGATGTGGCAAGATGGGCCACAAGCTTGTTGATATCCAAAGAGCCTACATAGAGGTAGAGATGTCTGTCCTCAAGGACATGGTGCTCATGGAGGTCAAGGGTCTCAAGGGTGTCAAAAAGGAGGTGCTCCATATCATAACTTGTTCTATGCTCTTCAAATGAGGCAAAGAGCAGATGAGGTGTCTAATGTTTTCACTGGTATGTTAAAAGTTTTTAATTATGATGTGTATGCTTTGTTGGATTTATGTACCACCTTGCCTTTAATTACCTTATTCATTTCTAATAGGTTTAATGTCTGTCCTAAAATAATATATGATGCCATTTTAGTGTTTACCCTCATAGGTGAGTATATAGTTGCTAGAAGAGTATAAGGGTTGCCCTATTTCTAGTTTGCATAAAATCTTGCCTTGTGATTTTGTTGAACTTGACATGGTAGATTTTGATATTATTCTTGGAATGAATTGATTGCATGCGTCTTATTGCTTTATTATTGTAGAACTCATAGAATTAGGTTCCAGTTTCCTATTGAACCTGTTCTTGAGTGAAAAGGTCATGATTCAGTAGTAGGTGCATTTCTTATCTTAAAGATCAACAATTAATTACTAAGGGTTGTGTCCATCACCTAGTGAGGGTTAGGGATGTTTAATCCAAATTTTCTTCCGTTGAGTTGATCACCATGGTTAATGAATGTTTCGATGTCTTTCTCGATGACCTTTCTGGCATCTACCTAAAAGAAAAATTAATTTTGACATAGATCTCCTTCGCGATACCTAATCTATCTTTATCCCTCCATACAACATGGCCTTGGAGGAGTTAAAGAAGCTAAATGAATCAATTGAAGGATTTGTTGGAGAAGAGTTTCATAAGACCTAGCAAGTCACCTTGAGGTGCTTCGATTTTGTTTGTGAGGAAAAAAGATGGTTACTTAGAATGTGTATCGACTACTGGTAACTCAATAAAGTCACCATAAACAACAAGTAACCACTTTCGAAGATAGATAATTTGTTTGACCAATTGCAAGGGGCTAGTTAATTCTCTAATATTAATTTTGGTCTAATTATCATCAATTGAGGGTAAGGGAGTATGACATTCCTAAGATAGCTTGCCAAACAATGTATGGACATTTTGAATTTGTGGTGATGTCTTTTGGTTTGACCAATGCACCAGTAATATTTATGGATCTCATAAATAATATATTCAAAACCTACCTTGATATGTTTGTTGTGGTATTCATCGATGGTATTTTGATTTACTCCCACAGTGAGGAAGAGCACATGAGCCATTTGACGGTGGTGTTTCAAATCTTGAGGGACGAAAGGTTGTTTTCCGAGTTTAGCAAATGTGTGTTTTAGTTGAGTGAAGTTATATTCCTTGGGTATGTAGTGACGGGTGATGGGACTAAAGTAAGAAATTGGCCTAGGCCTTTTACTCTTTTAGATATTAGGGGCATCTTAGGCTTAGTAAAATACTATCGGAGGTTCGTAGAAGGATTTTCTTCAATTGCATTCCCTTTGACAAAATTAACACAAAGAAAGTTAAAGTTTGAAAAATGCCAAGAAAAGCTTTCAAACATTAAAGGATAGGCTTACTCCTCTCTTATTTCGACCCTACCAGAAGGGTTAGAAGGATTTGTTGTCTATCGTGATGCTTCAAGAGTCGGATTGGGTGTGTGTTAATATACAGTGGAAAAGTTATTGCCTATGCTTCTAGGTAACTAAAGGTGCATGAGCATAATTACTTTACACATGATCTTGAGTTAGCAGACATGGTATTTGCATTGAATATTTAGCATCACTACTTGCATGGGGTTCATGTAGATGTATTTATTGATCACAAAAGCTTCTAATATATATTCAATCAAATGGATCTCAACTTGAGGCAACAAAGGTGGTTGGAACACCTTAAAAACTATGATATGAGTGTTCATTATCATTCGGGCAAGGTCAATGTGTTGGTTGACGTACTTAGTAGGGTGTCCATGGGGAGGGTGGACCACATTAATAGTGGGAAGAAGGATTTGGTAAGGAAGTTCATAGGTTAGCTTAGTTGGGGGTTAGATTGAGTGATGCCGAAAATGGCGGTATGGTGGTACTAAATGACTCTGAATCTTCATTTCTTGTGGATGTCAAATCCAAGAAAGATCTTGGTCCAACTTTGGTTAAATTGAAAATATCGGTGAAATAAAGCAAAGAAGAGGTTTTCTCCTAAGGGAAAGATAGAGTTCTTAGATATCAAGGTAGATTGTGTGTGCCGAATATTGATATGTTGAGAAGTTTCATTTTAAAAGAGGCTTATAATTCATTCTATTATATTCATCCAGTTCCATAAAGTTGTATAGAGATTTGAAAGAGGTATATTGAGGGGTTGTTTGAAGTGAAAGAGATGGCTTTGATAGGTTCGAATTTGGTTTTAGAAGCTTTAGAGAAGGTGAGGTTGATAAAGGAAAGTTTGAAGATGACACAAATTTGGGAAAAGTCTTATTTCAACATTAGGGGGAGAGATCTTGAGTTCAAGGTTGATAATGGGTATGTTTAAACATCTCACCTATAAAAGGTGTGGTTCGATTTGAAAAAAAGAGAAAGTTGAGCCCTAGGTAAGTAGAGTCTTATAGGATTTTGAGATGAGTTAATAAGGTTGCTTATGAGTTAGAGTTGCCTATGAGATAAGTTTGGTTCATTCGATTTTTTATGTGTCCATGTTCAGGATGTGTATAGGTGACCCAAATTCCAGTGTGCCTTTGGAGGTTGTAAGTTTTTAATAAAAATTGACTTGTGAAGAAGTCGTGGTTCAAATTGGATAGGCAAGTCAAGAGATTGACGAGGAACGAAGATGTTGCATCCGTCAAGGTGCTTTGAAGGATCAACTAGTTGAAAGTGTGTAATGACCTCGAAGGTCATTTTTGACTTTTTTAATAAAATTACTATTTTTTCACTTCCAAGAGACCTTGAGTCACGTTTGATTGATTCTAAAAGTTTATTTTTTAAAGTTTTGTGAAAAGTTGAGATTTTCAACCAAAGTTGGATTTTTGAGGTTTGAATTGCTTAATTTTAAAATTTTGAGACATTCGAAGATTCGAGCATCGAAATAGAATTTCATTAGTTTTAAAACATGGAAGTTAGTATAAGAGAGTTGTCAGAATGACATTATGAGTTATTATGTGAATTTTAGGTCTAGAGTTAGAAATTGAGTTAAAAGTTTGGGTTTGGATTGACTTTGGTAAATGTTTTGAGTTTCGGGGTTTGGATCAATTTTTTGATTGTTTCAATAGTTTAGGGAGGTAATTTTAGTGCTAGAAGCAGCTTTGTAATGATTTTTGAGTGCTCCAATGTAGTTTTGATGTTTCAAGTGACCTAAGTTAGAATTAAAGCACCTAATCGGGTTTTGAGTCAAGGAAGACTGGAATTCGATTCTCAACGAATCCATTAAGTTGGGAACGTCGAATTTAGTAGGATTGCATATATGGTTTGTGTGTATGAATTTCGAAATAAATCTCGAGGGTTGATTCCGAGTCTTGAAATTACTTTAAAGAGTTTTTGCTGTGTTCTGGTGCAGGCCTCACTATAGTGACAGACTTGGCCACTTTTGTGACCTTGCCATAGCGAAGCTACTATAGCAAATAATGATAGGTCGCTAAGGCTGAGAAAATGATTCGGGTGCTGCTATAGCGACATCAGAGAGGGGTTTTCAGACCCTTGTACTCCCATTTTGAACATTTCCTTCCTTTTCAAACTTTGGGAGTTATGCTATTTCAAAAACTTTTGATTAAAAAAGGTATTCTCCACTTACCTTATCATTACCCATTGATTTTTACATTAAAAGTGAAAAATTCAATTGAGAAATTTGAGGATTTTCATGAACTTTGAGATTTTAATGAAATTGATGATTATGGACTCGTTTCAACTCTATTTTTGAATTGATTTTCATAAGTGATTTCATGATCATTTGAGGAGCTCTTTTATCTAAAACTTTCTAGATTTCATCGTGGATTTTTGGTAGTGAATTTTTCGACGATTTTGCCATTTTGCTCGAATTATTTAATTTTGGTGTTGTTAGTTTTGTATTATGATTGTGAATTCATTTCTAGTTAGATTATGGTGATTCAGATTCTATTCGGAAGGGGAAGACATTGGCATTGGAGTGATTGATTGGCTAAATTGAGGCATGTAGACTCTAACCCATGTTGAATATATTGAACTTAATATTTCTTTTCAATGTAAAACTTGGGGGATTAGTAAATTATTCTAGTGGATATGATTTAGATAATGGGAATGTGGAAATGATAACATGTATATCTTGAATTACAGATTGATGTGTATTATTATTGACTAAGAATTGTGAGTTGATATTATGAAATGGACTTGTGTTGCCTTTATTGATAACGTAAGGTGCTTGTGATGTTCTAATTGTTGATCTTTGATTCATGCTATGTCGAATTGTCTATTAAATTACTTTATGTGAAATGTTGAGCTAAATGCTTATGTTGAGACATTGTTGAAAATCGTGAAACTAAATACTTGTGAAATGAGGATGCAAATAAGGAATTGTCCCAAGCTATGATGACTAAAGGTATTGAAAAATTTGAACTATGTTATGATATTATTGTTATGCAATGTGTTGATGATGGCTCAAGTGTTGAAAAAACAATGAAAATCATTGATAATTTTGAATAAACAATGTTATATAGACAATTTGCTTTATACTTGTGAAAGTGATTACTTATGTCATGATGATATGCATTGCTTGATGTTCCATTGATGATGAAAAGCCGATGAAAAATGGTTTCGTCTATTTGATGATAAGATTGAGTATGTGATTATGAATAAATGATCTATGTAAACATCTTGTACACACTCATGATTATAAAAGTACGATGATATATGTTCTTGATGTACCATTTATGATGAAAAGCATAAGAAAAATAGTTTCGCCTAGAAAAAGAAAAGTAATAAAGTGTTGAAGGGAAATAGTTCTGGCTAGAAAAAGAAAAGAAAAGCCGAAGGAAATGGTTTAGGCTAGATTTAAAAGTTATATGCCAAAGGGAAATAGTTTTGGTGAATACATGGTCAAAGTGTGGCTCCTATGGATTTTGGTATGATTATATCAATGGATGTGTATCGTAGGACAGACATGCATTATGACTTACTTGACATTGCATTGCATTGCACACATTTCATAGCATTCATTCCTTCCTTGAATTTTATAAACGTATCAAATGTGCTATGTTGAATGATTTGAACCTTACATATTGTTGTGATATATGTGAATAACTTGAGCCTTGAATATTATGAAGTTTGGACCATTGAGACACTATGATAAGAGATTGTAACTATTATATTACCTATATTGTGTATCCTTGCTTTTCTTGTGTGTAGGTTTTGTAGTTTAGAGGTATGTGGTTGGGATGGAAGGAGTGCTTAGTTTATTATTCTCTATATGTATTTAGGTATGCTTTTTGGGTACCTTTTCTGTGGACTAAGCCATTGACGATTGAGAGGTGGTTGATTATTGCTCCAGCATACTCTCAAGGCTTTCAGATATTATTATTAGTTTTATTCTATTTAAGAAACAAATGTTATCGAGACTTATACCTTTTTTTCTTATTCTGATGTATTAGAGGTTTGTACCTTGCGACAACTAGTTCTAGGATGTTTTAGTTGGACTTATGCTTTATAGCCTTGTTATTATTAATGTTATGTCTTGTATTATGTTGTTGTGATCTGTTTAGGCTGACTTTTCTCTGTAGGATAAAGATAAGTGCTATCACCCCTGAAATTGGGTTGTGACAATTTGATATCAGAGCCCCAGGTTCATAAGTCTCACATGTGTACAAGCGAGTAAAATAGGATCTCAAAGATTAGCATGGAGATGTTTGTTGCTTATCTTTAAGAGATTATGGAGACTGTTAGGAAAATTCTGTTGTTATGGAGACTTTTAGGAAAATTCTCTCTTACTTTTTCAATCTAGTTATGAGTGAAATCTTGAGTTAGTACTAAGTGTGGCATGTTCTTTTGAGAGATAGTTAGCACTAAAGTATCAGTTTCTGCTAGGGGAGAACAACCCTTGAGACTATTATTGAGGCCCTAGTTAAGGGTAGGGGTATGGACAGAGTAGAGGCCGAGGAAAGGTCTACGGTCGAAGACTAGCACTAGCCAAAAACTATGAGAGGAGTGCCTCCCCCAAGCTCGAGCTTGAGATTGGAGAAGGTTAGATCCCTTTAGAGTATGCAGCTGCACCACTATTATAGGATATTTTTACTAAGAGTGTTGGATGTACTCTAAGGCATGGCAACGACTAGGAATGTACCCCAGGAATGCACAAACATGGGCAAATGGATAGGCTCCTATTAGGGGTCCCACTATTCATGCTTAGGTAGGCCAGCCACCACTAGTTCCTACACTGGTACAGATTGCTCTAGAGCTAGTACTTGCGATTGATGGTCAGTTGAGCTATGAGCAGTTTGAGAAGATTAAACCACCCATGTTTTAGGGTGGTTAGGGTGAGGATGTGTAATAATTCTTGACTTTAAGCCACGATATGTTAGAGGTTCCTGGCCTAGTTGATCCTCGGAGTGTTAGATTTGTTATACCTCATCTTAGAGGAGCCGCTAGAGAGTGATGGAGGAAATATATGAGGTTTAGACTAGTTAGATCCCCTTTGGTAGAGTGGCGTGTATTCTCAGAGGCATTTCAGGATCGATTCATTCCTTGGAGTGTTTAGAAGGAGAGCCAGATGAGATTTGAGAGTTTGACTCAGGGTAGTATGACCATTGCAGAGTACGAGGCTATCATGAATCGGACCTGGGGTCTAGGAGTGACATGGCAAATGGGAACTCGAGAGTCCCCAGACAAGCCTTAAAGTATCCAGATTTACATCATCGATTTAAAAGTATATTCAAAATTAAACACATAGTTCTAAGGGACAGGAAAGTAGGACTCACACTATGAGGATATCTTAGGGAAAGAGATTAGCATGGATTCACATAGCATATAACACATAATGACTAAGGGGCGGGTAAGTATGACTTATGCTATGGGGGCAATTCAGGACTTAGGATCTTCCACATTTCCATATCAAACATACATATATATCATAATTCCCATAATTAATCTATAATAGTCATATCCAAAGAATAACCATGATAATAAGGTTAAAATACAACACATAACACATAGATTTGACGAGACTTAACAAGATGCCCATAATGTGTCTAGTCATAAGATAGGATAGGGGCCAAGATATACCCGGGCTCACCTTCAAAGAAATAAAATAGATAAAGTACCATAGATTGAGAAATGGTGGTTCTTCCTTTAATAATAGGACTCACCACAACAAGTAAAACTTAAATCCCAAGCTAGACATCATATGGTGGATGTATATGCTCTTCGGTCCCTACATGGTGAGATCATGTAGACAAAAGTATGTATTAGTACATTTGAAAGTACTAAGTATACGGGTTGCAATGCATATAACTTACCAAACTAGCATTCAAAGTTAGATGACAAGGGCACATAATATAGAAAGAATCATATAACAAGAGAGTAGTATATCAATATGCCATTATGAGCATGATGCGTGAGTGCGAAGATACTTTATATAATTTGAGGATAGGACCATAACCGACATGAGACCAGGTGAGTTGATCTTAGGAGTATTTATACGCCTAATTACCCTATAATTCACATAAATAGGGTGAATTCGAAGGATAAATTAATAGAGTCTAGGTGCATGTGTGTTATTTTCTCTTATTTTGCTGATATAGGGACAAGTGCTCCTATTGGTTGTGCTTTTGTAGGATTTTCATTGATTGGAAAGTTCGGGGTTAAACCTGGACCCGATGGAAGAGCAAAGCTCAGAATTTGGAGGATGACGATCAGTAAAAGCAACCACAAGACCAAGAATCCATGTGGAAAACCTGGGTACAAGGATGTGGAAGCTGTAAAATGCAAAAAAAAAGGTGTGAAACCTAATGAGGTGCAAGGTCCGTATCACAGACTTGTGCAAAAGTGTGCAGAATTGTCCAATCAGTAAACTAAGTGACAACATAGGAAAATAAGGGGTCCACTTCGTGGACCTGAGGACTTGGCATGGAAAAGTTGAATAACGGGATCTATATTATTTTATGATCTTAGACTTTAGGTTTTATGGTTAGTTTTATACAAGAAGCAAGGGAGATACGACAAAGAACTATTTTCTACTAAGAATTTGGTCAGTTGATTCTTTAGATTTTGGTTTTTGATGTTTTCATCTTCATTCATGATGTATTCCATGTCCATGAGTGGCTAAGCCTCTATATTATAATCAAGAAGCCAGACGTAGAGAGATATTATTAAGACTAGACAGAGTTGTAACAGTTACAACCCTGCAATTACATCATTAATTGATATATTGTGTGAAAGTCATCTTAGTTCTTAGAAGTTATTTTTTTTACAATTTATTTTTCGTAAAATGACAACTCTCTTTTTACTAAAAGCACCATAAATGTGATAACCAAGAGAACGTACTAATTACAATCAAATCCCTTAGGTTCGGCAACCTGGCTCCATAGGGCCACTGTATTACTTGTGAGACTGCGTACACTTGTATGTCCTAGGGAATCAACAAGTTTTTGGTGCCATTGCTAGGGATTTGAAACGAATTGGTTGATTATCAAAGTTATCTTGTTTTGTGGTGATCGCTACATTTCATCTTAGTGGTGTTTTTGTGCAGGGATTTGAGTTCTAAGCTGGAAGGTTAAGACTCTTGTTTTCGTCAATCAAAAAGGAGAGCAGGAGTTCTATTTGAAATACCGCCAATTGAATTGGTTGAGCTGGAGGATCAAGAGGATAATAAGGTGGAGGTTCATCCTATTACAGAGAACATGGCAAATAACAACCTACCTACACCAGTAGCATCGGTTACTGATGCAGCACCAATCCCAAGGCTAGTATGGGATGTAGCAATCCCAAGAACTACAAATGTCATAAGTTATTTTGTCAAGCCTGAGCCCGGTGGTCGATGGGAGCTCAAACAGAACATGGTCTAGTTGCTACACTCTACTGGGCAGTTCATTGGGCTCCCTCACGAAGATTCACAAGTCCATCTTCAAAATTTTCTTGAGCTTTCATTCCCACAGGGGTGAATCATGATTATGTGAGGATGACTTTGTTCCCTTTTTCACTGTTGGGGGAAGCCCGGAGATGGTTACAAATTGAGCCACTGAACTCCATAGTATTATGGCATGATTTGGCTTAAAAGTTTCTCACCAAATTCTTCTCATTGGGTAAGATAGCAAAGTTAAGAAGTGAGATCCTGAGTTAAGCAGAGGGTCGGGGAGAATCTATATCAGGCGTGGCATAGGTTCAAAACTCTCTTGATAAATTGCCCACAACATTGCCAAGCTAACAAGGTATTGGTCCACGCCTTCATTGAGGGGTTGGAACCCTATACCAAGATTATTCTTAATTTAGCTGTAGGGGGTCAAGCATTGGAGAAGACATATGATGAATTATATGCTCTTCTAAATAGAATTACTCAGGGGAACCCAGAAAGGAATAGAGGATCCAGCAGACCAACAGTGCAGAAACAAGCTGGGGTCCTGGAGATTGGTGCTATAACCAGCCTGCAGGCCCAAATATCAGTGATGCAGAACATGATGACCATCAACTTCAACAACCTAGCGTTGGGTCTAAAACAACAGATTCCATTGTCAGTAGGTCAGCAACCAGCCCCCGTGAATATGGTATAACAGTAACCATCGAGTTGGTGTGATGTATGTGGAGGAGGAGATCATACGGCTGAATCTTGCATATCTAATCTTGAGGAAGTAAACTTTATGGAAAATGCTAATAGAGGAGGCTATCAAGGAATCGGGAACACTTATAACCCGAATTAGAGGAACCACCCAAACTTCTCATAGGGTGGCAATTAATAGAATCATGGGACACTGCAGCAAAGACCATAGGGCGGAAATGCATATCAGAATCAGCCAGTCCAGTAGCCTGCAAGATAGGCTAATCCAAGCACCATGACTGATAGTGAGGTGCTGAGACAGATCTTGACCAATCAGTATAGGCAAGAAGAATAAATCCAAAGGAACAAATAAGATTTTCTTAACTTAGAAAAGCAGTTGGGGCAGTTGGCCACATTAATAAATTCCAGGCCTCAAGGAGGCTTGCCAGGCAACACTGATCCGAACCCAAAACAAGTGAATGCAGTCAGCACTCAGAGGGCTTTAACGAAATTGATTCCCAAGAAGAAGAACGTGAAGGGGCAAAATGCTACACAAGATACTGAGGCTGGCAAACCCAACCCAACTATGGATGAGGCACACCATTACCAAAACCTCCTTCTCCGTTCCCACAAAAGCTCAAAAAGAAGAAGAAGGATGACTATTTACAAAAATTCATTGAGCTGCTGAAACAGGTATGGATTAACTTACCGTTGATTGATATTTTATAGGGGATCCCAAAATATGCTAAATATGTCAAGGATATCATGGCTAACAAGATGAAATAGGCTGAGTATGAGACTGTAGCACTGACAGAGACATACAACTCCAAGATTCTCAATAAATCACACTAGCCAGCCAAACTTAAAGATTCAGGAAGCTTTACTGTGTAAGTAACCATTGGGAATCGTCTGAATGCTAGGGGATTGTGTGATCTTGCAGCTAGCATAAAGCTCATGGTCACATCTTTGTTCTTAAAGCTAGCGTTTGGAAGGCCGAAGCCTACAACAATTATATTACAGCTAGTAGATCAGTCTATGGGGAGGCCAGATGGAGTAATGGAGGACATCTTAGTCCAAGTGGGGTCTCTCATCTTCCTCGTATACTTTATCATCCTAGATTTTGAGCCAGATCTTGAGGTCCCATTCATACTCGGGCGCCCATTCTTGGCTACAGGAGGGGCATTGATTGATGTTGCAGCAGGGCAGCTTACCATTCTAGCCCATGACAAGGTAGAGGTGTTTGATGTCTACAAAGCAATGAAGCTACCAGCTACATATTAGGAGCTAGCAACTATCACAGTTGCAGCAGGGCAGCCTACCATTCTAGCCCATGACAAGGTAGAGGTGTTTGATGTCTACAAAGCAATGAAGCTACCAGCTACATATTAGGAGCTAGCAACTATCACAGTGATAGACCCACTAGCCAGGATATTGCTAAATCAAGGGCTAGTGGATGATACAGAGGCTAGAGGGATTAAAAGTGTGTTGAATGCTCACAATATGAACTTGTTAAAAAAGATGAATGAACCCTTGAATAGAGTGTTGGGACCACCTCCCAAACCCTCAGTGGAAGAAGCTCCTAAGTTAGAGTTAAAACAGCTACCATCACATCTCAGTTATGAGTTTCTCAGTAAAAATAATATATTACCTGTAATTTTGTCTACTTCTTTTTCTGCAGCCCAGGTAGAAGCTACTGTTGTAATGTTGAGAAAGCAAAAGAGAGCCATGGGGTGGCAGATGTCTAACATCCATGGCATAAGCCCAACCCTCTATATGCATAGAATATACATGGAGGAGGGTTACATGCCAGTGGCTCAACCACAGAGGAGGCTAAACCCAATCATAAAGGAAGTAGTGAAAAAGGAGGTTATAAAGTGTCTAGATGTAGGGATCATCTTCCCCATATCAGATAGAAAATGGGTGAGCCCTGTGCAATATGTCCCCAAGAAGGGTGGGATGACAGTTGTCACTAATGAGAAGAATGAGTTGATTCTAACTAGGACGATGACGGGGTGGCGAATCTGCATGGACTATAGGAGACTGAATGATGGCACAAGGAAAGATCATTACCTCGTGCCCTTTATTGACCAGGTGTTTGATAGCAGAGCAAGAGTACTATTGTTTCTTGGATGGATACTCAGGGTATAACTAGATCACTATTGCACCCGAAGACTAAGAAAAGATAACTTTCACTTGCCCATACGGGTCGTATGCCTTCAAGCGCATGCCCTTTGGGTTATGCAATGCACCAGCCATATTCCAAAGGTGTATAATGACGATCTTTCATGATATGGTAGAGAATTTTATAGAGGTGTTCATAGATGATTTCTCTGTCTTCGGGGAATCATTTGAGAGCTGCTTGTAGAATTTGGACATAGTGTAGGCTAGATGCGAGGAGACTAACCTCATTTTTAACTGGGAGAAATGTCACTTCCTAGTTAAGGAGGGGATAGTTTTAGGCCACAAAGTGTCCAAGAAGGGGTTGGAAGTAGACAGAGCGAAGAAAGAGGTGATTAACAAGCTGCCACCACCGGTGTCGATCAAGGGAGTCTGGAGATTTCTGGGACATGCGATGTTCTACTGCAAGTTTATCAAAGACTTCTCAAAGATCATGAATCCATTGTGTGTCCTATTAGAGAAAGAGATACCATTTCACTTTGATGAATCTTGTTTGTAGGCATTTGAAATACGAATAAAAAGTTGGTGGAGGCTCCGATCTTGGTAGCACCTGATTAGGGTATCCAATTCAAGCTGTTATATAACGCCAGTGATACAACAGTTGGGGCGGTACTGGGGCAGCACAGGGATAAAGTCTTGTACTCCATTTACTATGCTAGCAAGACCATGGATGCAATGCAGAGCAACTATACAGTTACTCAGAAGGAAATGCTGACACAGGTGTATGCATTTGATAAACTTAGAGCTTATTTGGTAGGGACACAAGTGGTGATGTTCACAGACCACGCGGTAGTAAAATATTTTTTCAATGAGAAAGATGTTAAGTCGCGCTTGATCATATGGATCTTATTACTCCAAGAGTTTGACATCGAGATCAGAGATTGGAAGGGGAGTGAAAACCAAGTTGCTGATCATCTATCTCGTCTGGAGAGTAATGCTCACATAGGTGAGCAGCTACAAATCAGAGAAGAGTTTTCGGATGAGTAACTATTAGCCATTGAGGTAGATCAATTACCATGGTGTGCGGATATCATAAATTACTTGTTAAGTGGTGTGTTCCCACTTGATGCAATATATTAGTAGAAAAAGAGGCTGGCCCATGATGCAAAAGCCTATGTCTGGGATGAGCCGTACCTATTCAAGTGGGGAGCTGACTGCATGTTAAGGAGATGTGTTCCAGAGGCAGAGATGAAGTCGATTCTAGAGAGATGCCATGCCTCTCCATATGGGGGCCATCATGATGGTGACCGGACAGCGTATAAGGTATTACAATCTAGTTTTTCTCTGGCCCACCCTATTCAAAGATGTTCAATTCTTTAGGTCCTGTGATGCTTGTTTGAAGATAGGTGCTATATCTCGGAGGCATGATATGCCCTTAAACAACATTCTAGAAGTGGAGATCTTCGACGTTTGGGGCATTGATTTAATAGGTCATTCCCACCATTATTCGGGTGCCACTATATTCTGATAGTTGTGGACTACATTTCCAAATGGGTAGAAGCAGCAGCCCTTCCAACCAATAATGCGAAGGTGGTGAGCAAGTTCCTCTGTAAGAACATCTTCACACAATTTGGTACTCTGAGGGCTATTATCAGTGATGGCGGTACGCATTTCTTAAACCAAACCGTGAAGAACTTGCTGGCGAAATATGGGATACAACACAAGGTAGCCACAACTTACCACCCGCAAACCAGTGAGCAGGTAGAGATGTCCAACCGGGAGGTGAAGAAGATATTGCAAAAGACCGTGAATGTCACCTGGAAAGATTCGGCAAAAAAGCTAGATGAAGCATTGTGGGCATATCGGACTGCCTACAAGACCCTAATCGGAACCTCTCCTTATAGGCTAGTGTATGGCAAAGCTTGTAATCTTCCCATATAGCTTGAGCATCAGGCATATTGGGCGATTAAGAAGCTAAATCTTAACCCTGAGCTCACTGGAAGGAAGAGACATGAGCAACTGGAAGAGTTAGACAAATTTTGGCTCCAATTGTATGAAAATATTAAGCTCTATAAGGAGCAGATGAAGAAATGGCACGACCGGTACATAATCAAGCGGAACTTTGAGCGGAGCCAATAGGTATTGCTATTTAACTCACGTCTTAAGTTGTTTCTAGGAAAATTGAGGTCTAAATAGAGTGGACCATATGTGGTGGTAGTGACCACCCCTCATGGTGTAGTGGAGCTAAAAGATGTGACCACGAACCAAACCTTTTTGGTGAATGGTCAATGGATCAAGCACTACTATGGTGTGGACGCGAATCAAACAGTGGAGGCCATTGAGTTGGCCAAGGATGAATGAGCATAACATGCGTCGTGCCGCGATATTAAATTAGCCGCTACACGGGAGGCAACCCGTTGTGAGGTAATATAGTTGTGTTTTATTTTCCTTTCCTTTTTTTAAAAAAAAATAATATAAGAAAAAAAGATCCCTTACTAAGAGTGAGAAAATTTTGCACAAGTGCAGTCCGCGATGCTTTCGCATCGCGAACACTGCACACTCTCGTGTAAATTTCTCCGTCCTTAATTCTCTAACTTTCATTGGGAATTTCTTGTATTTTCTTAGTCAGATTAATATTTTTAGTGTTTTGAAGCTTATCCAGGTGTTCGAGAAATTTTTCGAGGGCCAGAGGTAAAAATAAATCGGAAC
>DF359457.1:57035-69961 GCA_000787875.1 Solanum virginianum
AGGATGCGGAACTCAATTGAAGCCAAAAATAGTAAGCATACGCGATGGTGTCGCAACATGGAGCCATCGCGGATGCCTACTGCTTCAGCATCCATGCAAGAATTTTTATAAGTAGAGGTTCATGTTGCCTCCACGTCACGGAGCAAATACCAACTCTCACTGGTTCTTCAAACAAGTAAGTACATTTTAATCGGTGTAGGTTCGTGTTGCCTCCGCCTCGTGGAGAAAATGTGAACCGTCATTGTTTCTGCACAAAGGAAAATATTTTTTTATAAGTGTAAGACTGTGTTATCCTCATGACGCAATGGGAATGCGAAGATGTATTAAGTACCCCAAAGTCAGATGCGGAGACGTGGCCTTTACCCCTTTAATTCCCAAAAACCATTTTTATTTCATTTTTTTATATGCATCCCCTCCCAAAACCCTTATTTTCCTCCATTCTCCCTTTCTTCTTCCCTCGTCCCCTTACCTTTCGAACTTATCGCATCGCACCTCAAGTGGGTCATACGACAACTACACGAATTTTATTCTCCTCAACAGGTATGTCTTCTATGCGTCAGTTATACTTCTTTCCAAGGTTTTGAGGTAGATATTTATCATGAGATCGGAGTAAATTCAAAGTAGATTTCTTGAGTTATGAATGATTTTTGACTGAATGCTTTGTGGGTAGGCGTTAGTAGTCACCACTTCAAGCCTATGCATGAAATTGGTGTGTGATTATGTGAGTGCAAACCCTACTTTGAAATTATGCCTTAAATTGGGGACAGTGTTAGGGTTTGTGTTCTTCCCCATGCCTTAGGATTAAATGATTGTTTGCACATTGGCTTGTGTTAATTATTCGAGTATAGGGTTGAAATTATACTTTGTGATGCGGGTTGTTCTTGTACCTATCAAAATAGGGGATGATTGGGGGTCCTTGGGGGATTATGTTCTCATGATGGGATAGTATAGGGTGTTTTGCACCACAAATTTCTAGTTTGCATCTTGGGGTTTGTATACACGATTTTGGGGGTAAGGAAAATCAATATCAATTCATATATGCCTGGTTGTATTCTTCCTATGCTTTTGGGGATTAATTTTTTGCTTTGGTGTGGAGTTATGGGGTTGAATGAATCACCTTCGGGGGTTGACTATGCTGTAGAATCATGTGAGAAGTGCTGAAGTTGCAAAAGTCTGTATCTCGTATGACCTGGGGAAATTTGAGTACCCTCACCACAAAAGCATGGGTTTAAGTATGGGGCCTCGATTTTTGAAATAAAAAATAACTTTGCACCTTTTTTTACAGGTATTATGCCTTCAAGTGCATGACGAGGTGGATCATCCAGCAGGTCAAGAGCCACCAAAAAAAGGAAATGACCACGAGATATCTCGAACGTTCCCAAGGATATTAGGAGGTGGCAGAAACCTCAATACGGGGCCAATGTTGTCAAACAAAGAGGGAAGGAGGTGGTACCAGTCTCATGATGAGACAAAGTACTATCTCGATGTCCCTATTAACATAGAGTCACTTCGGGATGAGTTTCCCCAAATTCTAAACCGTTGCATGTTGTGGTTACACATACAACTATAGGGAGTCTCATGCATCTGTAATGGTTTAACCCCAAAGAGGCCTCAACAGGAGAAGTCAATACGTTGTACCATCGCCCGCCCTATCAACACATCAAGCACACCATTTTTGGCATAGGTCCACGGCGAGATAGATTCAACATGTTGAGTGGGGATATCACCTCTTTTTTCCTTTTGCTCACATGTCTAAGGAGGCCAAAGTCATAGTGAAGATCGTGATGCACTCTTTAACACTTTACTAGTGTGATAAGAGATAGAGTTTATCTCACATATGCAATCATGAAGGACATACAGTTGAACTATGGGGCAATCTTCAGACTAGTGATGCAGAAGGGTAAGACCCATAAGGGTCACAGGTATACATTTGGGGGCTTTATTACTGCTTTGTGTCATGACGTAGATGTCCCTGAGGAGGAAGTAGACTACTGCCCCATCATTTAGGCCCCCTGTATGTTGCCACTAACATCAAAGGGCCTGACATACACACGGGCCCAGTCCTGACTACAACAGAGAGGGCATATCAAGATGAGTTGATTATGGGTCGTATGTATGGCCTAGAGATGCTGAGATATCAGACTGGAGGTTGGCCTTTCATAAGAGAGGAATTATATGAGGTTAAGGTAGAATACCTGCTAAATGATCATACTAAAGTCGTGCTACACATTGGACCCCGATTCAATGAGCCAGTGGATGATGACATTCCCACGGATCCAGGGAAGGAGTACGAGGATGAGGATGATAGGAAAGCTAAGGAAGATGACAAAGTTGATGTGCCTCTGGTGTATGTAGGTGGTGAGCCCATCCTACCAGGTCCTGGTGATGTGTGAGCACCACAGTTCCACCTTGTAGGTTATGTATGGTTAGCACTG
Source organism: Solanum virginianum (assembly GCA_000787875.1). Lineage (NCBI taxonomy): Eukaryota > Viridiplantae > Streptophyta > Magnoliopsida > Solanales > Solanaceae > Solanum > Solanum virginianum. Next base: position 59,471 of record DF359457.1, read on the forward strand.
AGGGCAGTGCTAAGTTTAACTGTAGGGTAGGAATTCCTTTGATCTGTGATACTACTTCTATTATTTTATGATTGGCATGTATTCAGACTATTTTATTTTTGGTTTATGTTTATGTCTGGACATCTTAATGTCGACTTGAACAACTTTTAATTTTGTTGAGTCTGTAAAAAAAATCTCTAACTACTACTTTGATGTATGGATGCTCTTATGTTGATATTTTATGAATGCATTTGATTTGTGGTAGTTGTATGTCTATTGGTATTAGTTATGTGTAGTCATAGTTGAGTGATGGGGGCCCTATGATAGATGGATAACGACCGTCCTAAGGTGTGTGTTAGTCATAGTTGAGAGATGGGGGCCCTATGATGGATGGATGGCAATTATCCTAAGGACATTCATCAAATCGAGTTCACATAGAGTGTGGTAGTATGCAAACGAGCATCGAGCGCGAACCTTTGAACATAGTTAAGGGTGGTTGCTTGAGCTTTGTGAATCACAAGTGTATTCATGCTTAATAATGAATTCATGTGAGTACCATAATACGAATTATAGTGGAGCCTTGTAATGAAAAATGTGTCATGAGTAAGTGAACCAATTGTGAGTCTCGGTTGTGATAGGTTCGAGAACTTGCCCGATATGTAGAGTAGACTTGAGAGGAATCAAAAATAGAAGAAAGGATCTAGGCATTTTGTTGATAGACGGAAACAATCCTAGTTAGCTCTGTTCAGCCTTAGCCTATTCTTTGACTAACCATGTTTCAAGCTCATCCCCTTTTCTTTTGATGAATTACCTGATTTTGATCCTAATTCCCTAGCGCTTGAGCACAGTGGATAAGAAAAGAGGGAGCTGGAGTGGACACCCGAAAGTATGTGAAATAAAAAGTATCAAGAAAAAAAATAGTTAGAGTAGTTTAGCTGAAAAGAAGTTCCCAAAATAGTAGGGGTTCGCGTTGCTTCAGTATCGTGGATGCATACTATTTTGGGTCCAAAATATTCTAGTTAATACAGTGCTAGTCCGTGATGCCTCCGCATCGCGGAGGCATACTAGGAGAAAAGAAATAATTAAAAAAAAGAAAAATACATTTTAATTTTCCCTTTGCTTAGTCATTGTGTGTTGAGGGTGTCCACGTGTTTGCAAGGAGTTTTATTCGGTGGTCAGATTTAATAAATTGGAGTACTCACAACTTTAATTCAACAAGGGTAATGAAGGGTTGTAAGTCAAAGGAGGCATGAGAAGAGGTGAAGTATATGGTACGAGCGCGTGGGAATTGAACTGTGTCAGCCATATCCATAAATATATCCCACCTACCCACAACCTACATTACAGCCAAATAAAGACCTACGTGATTCTTTAAGGAAAATTCCAACTAGGTCTACATTTACACTAAGGGCAAGCTTATGGAATCTTGAAGAAATTAGAGATATCTTCTCGGAGAGTGAGAGTTGTTGGTGTACCCATTCTTGATCTTCTGACTAGATTCGTGGTGGTGTGCATGGATACTTCTTCCTATTGAGGGCACATAATCATTCAGGGTTAGGAACTAGATGAACTATTAAAGATTCTACATGAGTCCGCATGTATACATGGGTACTAGCACCAATTAGTTTCCTCCCAAAACACCGAAAGCTGTTCACTATGGTTCACAGATTTTGATCGCATGTTGTGGTTACACATACAACTATAGGGAGTCTCATGCATCTGTAATGGTTTGCCCGAGGACGGATAAAACTCTAAGTGTGAGGTGGTGATCTGAGCCATATTTATATGCCTAATTAGCAAATAATGCCCACAAGTAGGGTGAATTCGGAGGATAAATTAATAGAGTCTTGGTGTTTGTGTGTCATTTTTCTCTTATTTTGCTGATGCAGGGCCAAGTACACATGTTGGTTGTATTTTTGTAGGAATTTTTGTTGATTGGAAAGTTTGGGATTAAACCCGGAACCGATAGAAGAGCACAACCCAGAATTTGGAGGATAAAGATCAGTAAAAGCAACCAAAAGACCAAGAATCCACGTGACAAAGCTGGGTACAAGGATATGGAAGCTGAAAAATGAAAAAAAAAGGGCGCAAAACCTAAGGAGGTGCTAGGTCCGCATCGTGGACCTGTTCAAAAGTGTACAGAATTGTCCAATTAGCAAACTAAGTGACAACACAGGAAAATAAGGGGTCCGCATCGCGAACATGAGGACCCGACGTGGAAAAGTTAAAAATGGGATCTTTATTATTTTGTTATCTTAGACCTTAGGTTTTATGATTAGTTTTACGCAAGAAGCAAGGGAGAGGTGACAAAGAACTATTTTCTACCAAGAATTTGGTCAGTTGATTTGTTGTTCACTCTGGATTCGAGAGATGTTGGAGTGGATAGAACATAATACCATAGGGAGCTTTTTCAATATTAGGAAACTAGGTTGATTCGTGTAAGGGAGACCGATGACAACAACTACCCTTACACCTTGCTTGGTTCATATACAGGAAGATAGTTTTAATGCATTTTTATTGGTCTGTCTATCCCCGCTCAATGATGTAGTTTGGCAGTCAACAATTGTAGGCTGGCAGAGACGTGCAACCCTATTCAGGTATATTAAACCTCGTGAATCAATAATTAGGAAACCTGGCGAAGAGAGATATTGTTAAGACTAGACAAAGTCGTAACAGTTACAACCCTTGAATTACATCTTTAATTGATATCTTGTGTGAAAGCTATCTTAGTTCTTAGAAGTTATTTCTTTTACAATTTATTTTCCGTAAAACGACAACTCTCTTTTACCTAAAAGCACCATAAACGTGATAACCAAGAGAATGTACTAATTACAATTAAATCCCTTGGGTTTGACAACCCGACTCCTTACTTAGGGCCACTGTATTACTTGTGAGACCACATACACTTACGTGTGCTAGGGAAGCAACATGAGCTATGACTTGAAACTCCATTATCTGCTCTACAATGGTAAGAAGTGACCTACTTGCCAAAGGTAGATCCATAACATACTTTTCCCCCTTGGGACATAAACATAATCCTATGTTAGGCACATAGTTCAAGAAAAGGAGTATGGACCCTTGAGGATAGTCCACGCCGACATCCAATCTATCGGTGCTAGGTCATTATACCACTAGAACATATATATATATATATATATATATATATATATATATATATATGCTTGTAAAAGGGTCATAAGACTTCAAATCATTTACATGAATTCTTAGGCATAAAGGCCAAAACATGTTCTTCATAATCATGCATAATAGGCTAAAAAGCCAAACATTCTTCATGACATACTTTTTATGCATAAGGATAGCTCTTTAGAGCACCTTCTTGAGAGATGAGTATGGACACTTGGGGATAGCCCACTCCAACTCAAACCTCAATTGATGCTCCTTTAAACATAGTGGTGTAAACACCCATAATTTGCTCAATGAACCATAATCTTAGACATATATGTGATTCAAAGAGAGCTTAAATTCATGAAAATTACTTGAACTTGTTTGGGTTTTCTTGATTGGAAGGAATCAAGGATCAAAACTCACATACCTACACCCAATTGAAGAAATTTAAAGAAAGGTTTGAAGGAGACTTGAATTTGCCTTGATCCCCAAGTTGAAAGTCTACAAGAGTTTTTGAGAGGAATTTGAGAGAGTTTAACATGTGAGGAGTGAGTTTTTGAATGTTTGGAATAGGGTTTAGGTCTTTAGAAGGTTATTAGATAGCATAGGAAATCCCAAAAGACCAATAAAAATAACGAAATTTATGAGAACACCATTAATGAAAGGGAATTAAAAAAAACCCGCATATACCCCTACACAAACTATTCTATGAAAACGAGAATAACTTCTTCATCTGAACTCTAAATGAGGTGAAACCAAGTGTTTTGAAAGTTAATTCAAAGATCTTTAATTGGATAGGTTATGGGACATTAATTTCCTTTTTTGTTAAGATATATGCCCATTTAAAGCTGACCCTTCTATCAGTACTTATGAAAAACTTAGCAAATGGGATTCCTTTGAACTTGGCTTGGTGTTGGAGGCCCTTAATGGCCTTAATTAATATAAATAAGCTTGAATTGAAGGCTTAAAAGTGAAATTAGCTTGAGCTTGAAGATCCCATACTTAGAATATGTTTTAGCCAAAAGTAAACCATACAAGTAGGCCATACGGGCCATGTGGCTTCACACAATCCGTACCACTGCCCGTGGCACCAACCTTAACAAAAATAAAATCTTCCATGCTAAGAGCGAAGCAACACATAGAATATTTTCCACCTCGGGGGCTATACGGGCACCCCCATGACCCATGGGGCATCACACAAGCCGTGTGAGGGGCAGTGTGACCTCACTTAGTTTCAAAATGTTAGGACTTTATGCCAAGGCCATCACACGACCTACTACATGGTCCATGGAATTATTCTTATTTTATTTATATCTATACTTTAAAATCTGGCCAACTAGGGAGTAAAGACCTACTACATGGTCCATGGAATATCGAAAGGACCGTGAGGGGTCAAGTGTGATGTGCCTTGGTTTTTAATCCCCACAATTTGGAACCAAATAATATTCAAGGGCCAAGGGCCACTCCATGAGACCCTACACAGTCTGTGTGACCTCACACAGGCCATGGGGTCCTCCTTGGAGTGCTACTTGGCCCAAAACCTTCTGGAGAATGAACTTCCAAGATCAAACAAAATCATACGATACCCGAATCATTACATCATTTCCTCTTTGGGAACATTCATCCTCAAATGGTAGAACAAGGCTTGACTTAGAACATGAAACTTCCAAACACAAGGTACAATGCACAATTCATCATTCAAAAATCATCGTCATTAAAACTCATATCAAAACGTATTTAAATCATTAAAAGCATTATAAAATAAATTATTTTCGTGCACATATATGCATGTCATGTCATGAGACTCAAGAGTGAGTGAATTAGGACCATTGAGAATAGGAAGAACCTAATACCATAAGCTTGAGTAGTTTAGAAAGGATACATGTATCATCGCATCACACTTGGTCAAACTCCCCACATAGCACATTTAATATTTTGATTATTGGTACGAAGCCTCCCCACTTCCCCATCCAAGATCTCAATTGGAACTTCCTTATAAAATAAGTCCTCCTTAACCTCAACACCTTAATAGCACTAGTATCACCAACCAACTCCCTCAACTTAGACACATTGAAAACTGAATGAATAGAACTCAATCCCAAGTGTAAATCCAATCTATAGGCCACATTCCCAAACTGCTCAACAATCTCATAAGGGCCTACATACCGATAACTTAACTTTTCCTCCTTTCTAAATACATCACACTCTTCCTAGGTGAGACCTTCACATATACCCAATCACCAATATGAGACTCATGATCCTTCTTTCCAACATCTAAATAATACTTTTGATGATTTCGAACCATCTTCAACTTTTCTCTAACTAATTCCACTCTTTTAATAGCCTTTAAAACTAAACCCAGGTCTATAGAAGTCAGCTCATCTAACCTAAACAATCCCACCATAGACCTACACCTTCTACCACACAAAGCCCCAAATGGTGTCATACCAATGCTAGCATGAAAGCTATTGTTGTAACCAAACTCAATTAGTGGTAGGTGATCACCCCAATTAACCTTAAATTCTAACACATAAGACCTCTTCATGTCCTCCAATGTTTGAATTAAAATGCATGAAAATGTGCCTCAAAAATGCCCATAATCGTAATTTTTATATATCTCAAAATTCGTACATGATATCAAAAATTTGACTTCATATTCGTGATTAGGGGGAAAAATTGAGTAGGAAATGAGCATAACCTCAATTTTAGAGCAACCATAGCAAAATTTAATTTTTCGAAGTTTATGAAAACAGAGAGGAGCCGAGCCCCTAGCGCGACTCGGCCAGGATGCAAATCAGTGCATTTTTGTTCCAGTTTTACTATTTCAGCCTGAGGCTTTGAGTTCATGGGCCTATGCCCTCCTTATGCATAAAAATACCTATACTTAATAATTGTTCAACCCCATATAACTCAAGACACTCTCAAAATCCACTCTAACACTTCGCTAAATATTTCATCCAAATTCAAGTGTCCCAAACTCATTTTCAGATCTAAAAAAATTCACTCAAGCTTCAAGTTATCACTCAAATTTTCGTCAAGGAAATTCTCAAATTTGAGGTATGTGGGTTTCAACCAATGGGTGAAAGTTGGATCCTTTCACCCATGGTGCCCAACCTTCTTTTTTTATATATATATAAATTGCATGTTTTCAAATTATATTACTTATAGGTACTATTTATTATAGATTATGACTATAAACTATATTGGGGTTTTATGAATTGTTGATTAAATATGCATATTTTGAGCTATGAAACTATGATCTATTGGGTGATTTAATGAGGGATCTTGATGTATCTTGCATGAGGGTGTTACCAAGTATTGGTGGGTTGATTTACATTGAGTTTTCTCAAATGATTTCACTCTTGCATTGCATGATTTTAAACTAGCATTACACATCAGCCAAGTGTTTGATAAAATATCTAAGAGGGTTACTAAGGATGAGGCACCTAAACCAAGGCTCCAAGGGAGTGATACATAAGGTAGAATGACTCATGACTCCTACCAAAAAGATTATATCGTAATATTAGGACATCCTATAAAATCTACTGAAAATATCTACCGAATAGGCTATGCCTTAAGGTTAAATTACTCATGGTTCTGACCGAAAAGATTATATCATAAGGTGAGGACATCCTATAACACCTACCGAAAAGGCCATGTCATAAGGTACAGTTCATGGTTCTTACCGATAAGATTATATTGTAAGATAGAATAATTCATGGCTCCTACCTAAAAGATTATATTGCAAAGTAGGGGACGTCTTATACTACCTACCAAAAAGACTATATCATAAGGTAGGAGTATTGGTAAAACTCTCTAAAAAGGTTATACCGTAAGTCGAGTGGGTGGCTATGTAGCCCATCTCAAGCATGTTTGTGTAAGGTTCGAGTATACATATATTCCACATTGAGTTTACATTCCTTGATTATGACTAAGCATGTGATACTTCAAGCATTAATCATGCATATCATATTGATATTATACTATCTCTTGCTTATGCTTATGCTTATGCATTTTTATTATGTTGCCTATCACTTATTGCATTGCATCCTACATACTTAGTACATTGAAATGTATTAATATATGTTTTATGCCTACATGATATTACCATGTAGGGACTGGAGAATCCTTTGATCATCCTCCTCGTCGCTAGTTCAGTACTTCAGAAATAAGCTTTGGTGAGTCCTCAAGCCCGAGGACGATATCTATCAAACTCTTGTCATTTGTTATTTTTTTACATTATTGGTGGATCCTCAAGTCCGGGGATACTAGCTATGCTACTCTTACTATTTGATGTCTCTTTATGTTGAACACTTGATACTCTGTGGATAAGCCTGGAAATTGTCTTGGCCCCCACTCCAATCTATGTTAGAGGTATTGTTGGAACAATTGATGTATTTATGTTATGAGCTTGACTCTTGAGTATTTTATAAATATCAAAGACCTTCCTTAGTCCTATTTTCTCTTATTTATATCTCTGTTGTTATTTATTTTGCTTCTGCAACCAAGGATGTGTAAATAATATGCTAAGAGTCTTGTTTGGGGGTCCTTCGGGTTTCCCATTCATCGTGTAACATCTAAGCCCTAGGCTTGGGTTGTGACAAACTTAGTATCAGAGGACTAGGTTGTTAATAGTTCTTGGAATCCAACACACCATGTCGATTAGTATCTTATTCATGGTTGTGAAGCGCGCCAAAACTATGACTAAGAGGCTATGAGGCATTTTAGGAAATGTTTCACTTCTTCATGGTCTATATCGTTCCTTGGTTGTAGGGTAAGTTTTTCCCCCTAAAAAATGTTCTTTGCTCTTCTAGATCATGCCACTTCAAAGAGAAAGATCAAAAAGGGCCCGTGTACCTGCAAGACAACTGGCTTACCTCGCTCCTCAAGCTCCTCAAGCTGGAGGGGCTACGAAAGTTGATTTTTGAAATGCTATTACCATGTTGGCACTTGGAATGACCAACCAAATTCACCAAAGGGTCTAAGCCCCTCATGCTCCCACTTTGGCTTCTAGGATGAGGGATTTCTCTAGGATAAAATGGACCCAAAAAGGATGAGGATCCCCAAGAATTCATTAATGAGGTGTATAAGGTATCGTCCATTATGGGGGTTGATTCGGAGAAGATGAAACTAGCGGCCACCAACTAAAGGGTATGGCTCAAATTTGGTTTGTACAATAGAAGATAGAGAGGGGAAATCATGATGTTATTCCTTGGGAAGAGTTCAAAGTCGCCTTCCTCAATCGGTTCTTCCCTCTTGAGTTGAGAGAGGCTAAAATGATGGAGTTCATGAACCTCAAACAAGGATCTATGAGTGTGAGGGAGTATGCCTGCAAGTTCAACTAACTCTCTAAAGGTGGTCCACAATTGGTGGCCAAGCTGAGGTGTAGGATGAATAAATTTGTGATGGGTCTGTCCAACTTGGTTAATGAGGAATGTCATGCCACCATGGTGATAGGCGATATGGATTTGTCCCGCCTCATGACCTATGTCAAACAACTTGAGGGAGAGAAACTTAGGAAGAAGAGAAGTAGAGAGTCTAAGAGGGCTCAGTTTAAGGGTGATCGATTCCAATAAGGATCCTCTAGTGCTCCAAATAAGAGGGTTACTAAGGATGAGGCACCTAAACCAAGGCTCCAAGGGAGTGATGATAGGGTAACATATCTTAGATGCCCAAAATGTGCGAGGAATCATGGTGGCGCATGTTAGAGGAATACGGGTACATGGTTTGGGTGCAGTGAGATGAGCCATAAAATTCCAGATTGCCCAAATGCTCAAAACAAGGGTAAGGATAGCCGACCACATGGGCAAGGTGGTCATGTTGATCAAGGAGCTCAAGGTGGCCAATAAGGGGGTGTCCCATGACATAATCGGTTGTATTCTCTTCAAGGGAGGCAAGGAGGGGATGAGGTGCCCGATGATGTTACCAATATGTTAAGGGTTTTCTAGATTTTGCTGTGCATGCTTTGATAGGTCCAGGTGCCACTATTTTTTTCATTATTCCCTTTGTTTGCTAATAAACTTCATATGTCTCTCGAATTGTTATTGTGAACCTTTTGGTGTCTACCCTCCATTGATGAATCTATTATTGCTAAAAAAAGTCTATAGGGGAATTATCCCATGTCATTATTGCATAAGCTTTTGTTTTATGATTTTGTTGAACTTGGCATGGTAGGTTTGAGTTGTCCTTGGAGTGGATCGGTTACATGCATATCATGCTTGTATAGATTGTAGAACCCGTAGGGTTAAATTCTAATTCCCTAGTAAGTTCGTTCTTGGGTGGGAAAGTTGTAAAGTAGTAAGTAAGGGTAGATTCATTTTTTTTTGTCTTAAGACCCAAATTGATCTTTAAGGGTTGCATTTACCATCTTGTAAGGGTTAGGGATATTGAGTCTAAAATTATTTCTATTGAGTCGGTTCTGGTAGTTAATGAGTTTCTTGATGTCCTTTCTGATATTTTGAATTTATGGTTATGTCTTTTGCTTGACCAATGCGCCAACTATGTTTATGGATCGCATGATTAGGGTCTTAAAACCCTACCTTGTTATGTGTGTGGTAGTTTTGTGGATGATATATTTATTTACTTTCAGAATGAAGAAGGGCTTGTGAGTCATTTAAGAGTGATGGTGCAAATCTTGAAGGATGGGAGGTTGTTCGCTAAATATGATAAGTGCGAAATGTGGATAACAAGAAGATGGTTAAAGAAGTGCATCGGTTGGCTAGGTTTGGAATAAGGTTGGATGAAGTTGAGAATGGTAGTGTAGCGGTTTTGATGGTTCTGACTCTTCTTAGGTTGAAGAGGTCGAGTTAAAACAAGATTTTGATTCCGCCTTGTAAGAGTAGAATGTTTTGGTGGAAGATGGTGAAGTGGAGTTTTCCTCCCAAGGGGGAGATGATGTCCTTTAGTACTAAGGTAGGTTAGGTGTGCTTATGTTGTTGATTGGGTTCACTCAAGTCCCACCCATGAAAGGTGTGGTCTAGTTTGGCAAGAAAAGGGAATTGAGCCCAAGGTTTATGGGTCCTTATAGAGTGTTAAGGGGAATTTGGTAAGGTGGCCTATGAGTTGGAGTTTCCCATTGATATGAATAGGGTTCATCTGATCTTCCATGTATCTATATTGAGAAGATGTGTTAGTGGCCCAAGTGCTATAGAACTCTTTGAGGTTGTGGGTGTTGTGGAGGATGAGTTGACTTATGAGAAGTTCCTAGTGGAGGTATTGGATGGATATGTGGAAAGGTTGATTAATAAGGATATAGTGTTCATCAAGGTCCTTTGGAAATATTGTTAAGTTGAAGGTGCTATTTGGGTTAACCGAAGCAGGCATGAAGAAGTGGTATTTGTACCTTTTCCTTCTATTCAAGCATGAGATAGCAAACTAAGTCCTTTC
>DF359456.1:0-35821 GCA_000787875.1 Solanum virginianum
AAGATCAATCTTAGAGAAATAGCTAGCCCTTTCAAGTTGGACAAATAAATCATCAATTCTTGGAAGAGGATACCTATTCTTGATAGTGACCCTATGAAGTTGCCTGTTGTCAATATACATTCTAAGAGACCCATCCTTCTTCTTCACAAAAAACATCGGTGCACCCTAAGGGGATTAGTTAGGCCTAATAAAACCCTTCTCCAACAAGTCCCTCAATTGCTCTTTCAACTCCTTTAACTCCACCGGGGCCATACAGTAAGGGGGAATAGAAACGGTTTGAGTATTGGAAAGGAGATCTATACCAAAATCTATCTCCCTTTCGGGAGGGACACCGGGAAGGTCATTTGGAAAGACATCAAGGAACACGTTTACAACCGGAACCAACTCTATGGGAAGGACTTTAGACTCCACATCCCTAACCCAAACAAGATGATAAAGACACCCCTCAGAGATCAACTTAGAGGCTTTAATGCAAGAGATGAACCTCTCCTTGACCACCACATCTTGACTCTTCCACTCAAGGACGGGTTCATTTGGGAATTAGAATTTGATCCTACGGGTTCTACAATTAATAGAGGCATAGTTCCATATAACCAATCCATCCCAAGAATGACATCAAAATCAACCATATCCAACTCAATAAGATCACAAGGCATTATTTTATGCAAAATGTAAATGGGACAATTTCTATAGACCTTCCTAGCAACAATAGATGTACCAATAGGAGTAGACACCTTATATGACTCACACAACAATTTCGGCTCAACATGAAACTTTTTTGGCAACAAAAAGGGTAACAAAAGAAAGAGTGGCACCCAAATCAAGCAATGTATATACGTCAAAATCAAAGACTTTTAACATACCAGTGATGACATCAGGCACCTCATCAACCCCTTGCCTCACATGTAAAGCATAAAATCGATTATGCCTTCGGGCACCACCTTTTTTACCACCTCTTCCCAATGAAACCGCATTTGCACTTTGTGGACGAACCTCCTTACCCTTGTTATGGTTATGAGAACAAGCAATCTTTTTGTGACCCACTTCCCAACATCCAAAACATGCATTTGTATCTCTCAAACATGACCCCCAATGACCCTTACCACATTTTGAGTACACCTTGTTAGGGACCACACCACTAACACTTTGGGCCCCTTGAATGTCATTGGCAAACCCCCTACTAGAAGCATGAAAAGACCCTTGGCCTTGATGGAACCGGCCACCCTTTCGACCTTGGAACTTTCCATTAAAATGAGCCCTCTTGGACTCATTACTCCTCCTCTTCCTCAACTTTTCTTCCTCCATTTGTTCGGAATAGATCATCAAAAGGACAAATCTATCTTATTAATCAACATAGTAGACTGACATTCTTCACATACCAAATCGGAAACACCCATTAAAAATTTATTCATTCTAGACCTTGAGTCGGCAACCAAGTGTGGAGCATATTTTGAAAGTTGGTTGAACTTGAGGGCATACTCCCTCACACTCATAGATCCTTATTTCAAGTTCATAAACTCCACCAATTTAGCTTCTCTAAGCTCAAGAGGAAAGAACCAATTAAGAAAAGCCGCCTTGAACTACTCCCAAAGAACCACATTGTTGACTCCCTTTTCCTCCCTCCATTGATTGTACCATATTTATGCTACCTCTTTGAGTTGGTAGGCTGCCAACTTTGGCTTATCTTCTGACCTCACACCCATGATAGCCAATACCTTGTAGACCTCATCAATGAACTCTTGAGGGTTCTCATCTATCTTGGACCTATAGAATTCTAGGGGATTCATCCTTATGAGGTCACTCACCCAAGATGCTTGTGTAGTACCATGAGAGGCTTGGGCCGCTTGATTGGTTTGACTAACCACAACTTGTGCAAGTAAGGTAGAGCATCCCGGAGCTCTCCATGAGCCAGTTGCTCCTCGAGTGTGCGGGTCTTTCTTCCTCTTGTGTTAGGCATAATCTAGCATGACAAAGAATAATCATTGGGGGGGAACTTACTTTAACTCTATAGCATGACTTAGAACATAAAGAAGGGAAATATTTCCTAAATGCCTCATAGCCTCTTACTCATAGTTATGGTGCATAACACAACTATGAACAAGACTCTAATCGACATGGTGTGTTAGATGCCGAGGACCATTAACAACCTAGTGCACTTATACCAAGTTTGTCACGACCTAAGTCTAGGGCCTAGATGTGACACGGCGCATGGGGAACCTGAAGGGACCCCAAGCAAGCCTCTTAGCACATTATTATACATCTTTGATCGCAGAAATAATTAAGTAACAACAATAAGAGAAGTAAAAAGGGAATAAGGGACTAAGTAACATTCTTCTTATCATAAGAACATAGCAAGCTCAATAAAGTATGGCATAAATACAACATAAGGTTCCAACAACACCTCTACTACATAGATAGGAACATAGGACCAAGACAAATAACCGGGCTCACCCCTCTTAATCATAAGCATACATTAATAGAAGAGTCTTAATATATAACATAGAATCATAGACTTTGTCCCCGGAATGGAAGACTCACCAACTAGCTTGAGAGACAATCGTACTAGCCATATGGAGGAGGAGGATGATCAAGTGGGGCTCGGGTTCCTACATGGTAACATCATGTAGACATAGAGTATGTGTTAGTACGTTTGAATGTACTAAGTATGTACGATGCAATGCAAAAAGAGATAGGCATCATAGTCAAAATGCATAATAGTGAACAATAAATAGCATAATAGCAATATGACATGTATGATCAATGCTTAAGTAAAACATGCTTACATAGAACAAAATATATGTGTAAGAAGAGACCATCATCATATGATTGGTGGATTGTCTCAACCTACCACCCATGGTGTGATTGAGGTACAAACCCCTCAATTGGTTATCAAGGTACAAACCCCTTGATTGGTTGGTGGATCGTCACACCCTACCACCTATGATAATTGAGGTACAAACCCCTCAATTGGTTATCAAGGTACAAACCCCTTGATTGGTTGGTGGATCGTCACACCCTACCACCTATGATAATTGAGGTACAAACCCCTTAATCCAATTATCAAGGTACAAACCCCTTAATCCACCCATGGTGATTGAGGTACGAACACCTCAACCCGGTTATCCAGCACATAACCCCCGAGTAGTGTATGGTCACATTCTAAAACTAATAAGAGAATATCATATACATATATTCCTTTTATCATCATAAAGTCATTCAACTCATAAGAGATACATTGGACCTTCAATTTCTCAAAGTACATCAACCGAACATTTTATCAAACACTTGGCGGGTGACTAGTGCTAGAGTAAAACCATGCAATTCAAGAGTGGATTCATGATAGAAAATTCAATGTAAAACTATCAATAGATACTTGGTAACATCCCCAAGCAATATACATCAAAACCCGTTATCAAATCTCACAATAGATCTTAGATTCATAGCTCAAAACATGCTAAAACAATCATAAATTCATGAAACCCCAACATACTGTCCAGTGAAATTCATAATAAGTAAGACCCATGAGTAAAACAACTTTAAATCATGCAATTTTAGGTAAAGGAAACTTGGGTATCATGGGTGAAAGGAACCCATGAAAGAAACCTACCTTGACTTTGGAGAATCCTTGAAAAAGATTGGAGATAGAGACTTGAAGCTTGAATGAGAACCTTAAGATCCGAATGAGTTTTGGGACTTGATACTTGGAGGTGAAATATTATCTTCCAAGTGTTTGAGAGAGTATTTGGGAATGTCTTGAATGATATGAGGGTGAAATAAGGCTAACTATAGGCATTTTGACACATGGGAACACTAAGGCCCAAGACCCAAAAGTCTTGGACCGAGATAGAAAAACTGGACAAAATTTACACTGTAGTGCGCCCTTAGCACGTTGCGCCAGGGGCGTGGATGCACACTAGAAAACGCATTTTTACAATTTTCAAATTTTGCTACTGGTGCTCTAAAATCGGGGTTAGACCCATTACCCACTCAATTTGACCCCCTGAATAGGAAAATGAAGTTGAATTTTTTATATCACACACAGATTTTGAGATATATGAAATTGACAATTTGCGGCACTTTCGAGGTATATTTTCGTGCACTTTTTGGGATCGTTTCATCCATAGTGTGGATTGCTAACCCTTACCTATTAGTCCCAATGCAATCTCCCCTTGTCTTAGTTTGGTTGATTAGACGAGAACACATCAATCGAATCCTTTTAATTAATATCTTTTCCAATTTAATTCTACCTTGGTCCAGTCAGTAATACTAGGCGGGTTCTAATATTGGCCACCACTAGAAAACATGCAAAATGAAGAAGGTCAATTAATACATGTATATACATCTTCCAAGAATTGTGAATTATCATATTTTACTTTGTTAGTTCTTCATGGTTCCCGCAATCCTAGTTGTGAATTTTACTACTCATGCTATGTGTAGATGTAGAGATAATGAATTTAGAAGACATAATTAAACACTTACACAATAAAATAAAGAACAAGCAATCTAACTTCAATAAGAATCAAAGCTTAATGATTGAAGTAAATCACAAGTGTTCTTAAAGACTCTCCAATATGATCTTGAGGTCTCTAAGTACTAGGCGAAAACTTTTGAAAAATAACCTATAAGACGTATTTATAATAATTAAATTTAAGTCCTAAATAAAATAGGAGAACTAGTCAAAACACCATACGAAAGGTACTTTACAGCCTGTATTGACTACTACAGCCCGTAATCGGGGTCTCGTACTTAGCTACTGGAATTTTGGACTTCACTTCTACGACACCCCTTTATAACTCGTAAAGTGATTTACGACCCGTAAGGGGGTTTCGTCTGATGACATTTCTGTAAGTCTACTTCTCTGATCCTCAAGGCACGAATCCTCTTCTATGACTTGTAAAATGCTCTATAGCTCATCTATATGTTCATAAAACTAACTTCAAAAATCAGTCCCTCACTAGAATTCCACACAAAAACTCCCCATAGCCCATAGACTACTCTACGACCCGTAGAGGGTCTCGTATAACAACAAAAACTAGAACTTTTGCAATATTCCTCAAAATCATAGCCAACTTGTAATCCTACAAACATAAATACAACAACACATAAAATCCACTAACGTCGCATTAAGAACACACAAAATTCAAAGATTTAACTATCAAAAGTGTTGTATTTTAGAAACACATCACCATTCTATACGGTGGAATAGAGCTAGGTTTGATGTTAGGGAGAACATTAATTTCGAAGTCAATCTCCCTATAGGGAGGAACTCTAGGCAGATCCTCAGGAAACACCTCAGGAAAGTCATTCATAATTAAGACAAAGTTGAAGGTAAGAGGCTTAGCATCATCAGACTTGATATACATGAGGTGATAGATACATCTATTAGATACTAAATTTATGGCCTTAAGGTAAGAAATAAACTTACCCTTAGGTGTAATAGAATCTCGCTTCCACTCTATGATAAGCTCCTGGAATTTGACAATTCAGGTTCTGTTATTGACAAAGGCAATAATAGGCATAAAGCCACTCTATGCCAAGTATCACATCAAAATTGACTATCTCCAACTCTATCAGGTCAGCTAAGGTATCCCTAGGATAGATGGACACCATGTAATCCCGATAGATCCTTTGAGCAAGGATAGACTCACCAACAGGGATAGAAAAAGAAAATGGTTCAAGCAAGCACTTAGGAAGAATCTTAAATCTACCAGCCATATACGGCATCACAAATGATAGAGTTATACCCAGATCACGAAATGCATAATAATAAAAAATAAATACTCGAAGCATACCCGTTACAACATTTAGTGCAGTCTCTTGGTCCTGGCAGTTCTCCATCACATACAGACAGTTTATCCCACTGCCATCCCCTGGTGTAACACCTCTTTAATTACCTTTGGCTGGTGGTTCTGTAGAAGAAGACTAGGCCTTATTACCCCATAATGGACATTCTCTCTGAAAATAGATCATTTGGCCACACTTATAGCAATTGTTCCCTCCCTTTTTACACTCTCCCCAAATGTATCCTGCCATATTTCCCATAAGGTGGCTTCCTTTTCGAACCAAGGGTCACACTAGTCTAAGATCCATGTGCTCTGAAATTCTACTGACCTTGGGACTTTTGATCATACTTGTGGTTTCGGGCTGGTGTACTCACTGAGGATGGTGCATGACTCTAAGGTCTCTTTTGGAAGTATGACTTATCTCCCTTACTCTGCTTAGGCCGATTAGACTCGGTACTTGTTAACTTGGCCTTCTTACTCAGATTCTCCTCTTTATCTTTCTTCTTCTCCTCCTCAAATTGTTGTGCATGGACCATGACCCTAGAAAAATCCATACTTGGAATCAGTAAGGTTGCCCTGCACTTCTTTTTCATATGCTTACCCAAGCCAAATATGAACTTCATTATTTTTGTCCTTATTTCTTGGACATTCTTTGGATCATGCCTGGATAGCTAGATAAACTTGAGGTTGTATTCTTTGATGGTCAACCCTTCCTGTTTCAAGTTCTTGAACTTCTCAATCTTCACCTCCCTCAGCTCTTGGGGAAGAAAGTGATCAAAAAAGGCACTCTTAAATTCACTCTACTCAGCAAGCTCAGCATCCTCACCTCGACCCTCTTTCTATTGATTATACCAAATATTTGCCATATTCTTCAACTGATAAGCAACAAGCTCAACTTCTTTAGCCTCAGTTACATGAATGGCTTTTAGGACTTTCCACATCTCATCAATGAAATTTTGAGGGTCCTCCTCAACCTTTGACCTTATGAAGACCGGTGGATTCATCCTCAGAAAGTCCCTATGCCTGGGTGCAGTAGTTGGCTCCTAGGAGCTAGAACTAGGAGCATATGAACTTCGATTCCCACTTTGAGCAGCTACCAGTTAGGTGAGCATAGTGATAGCTCCTTTAAAGTTAGCCTCTGTGGTAGGAACAGGTGGAGTAGTAGGTGTCTGTGGAACATCAGTGGCTCTGGCTGGTCAATCTCGATCTCTCGTTTCCATCTGAGTAGGCACCACTAGGGGTGGGTGTTGAGTATTATCAATTAGGGTACTTATTTGAAGGATAGTACATTTAGGAGGCATGATTTTTAAATGCATAAGACACGAGTTAGAAAGGAGCTTTACAGAGTTTCAACTCTATTGCACGAACTCAGAATACAAGAAAGTGTAAAAATTCCTAATGTCCTATAGCCTCCTACTTATAAAGTGTGGTACATAACACACCCATCATAAGACTCTACTTGACACAGCTTCATAGACACCCTAGAACACTTGAATTGTGTGCTTTGATACCAAAGTTGTCACGTCTCAGAACGGTGCCCTATCATGCACTAGGAGGGTACCCTTGGCGTATCCGACACTCAGAGACTGTTGCTAGCCCCTAAGCGAACCACTCGACCTCATCACATTTGTTCAAGCACATTCTAATAGTAGAAGATATCAATATATAAGAATATGTAAAAAAAGAAATGACAAATGACAAATAAACGCCAAACAATCTATCCATTAACTAAGTAAGACTAGTATGAAAGAAACTAGACAAGAGTAACATCCAATCACAACTCAATAGTCTAGTCTATGAAGCCTCTAAAATATCTTACTAAGCGGTGCTAATGATAGACCCATGGCTACCTTAAAATAAAATAAAATAAATCTAAACTCAAAACTAGAATAGAAACATGATGTCCTCCGAAAGTAGGAAAGGGCTTACCAATCAATTGAAAACAAACAGGTCTTCAATGGGGCACCTGTTGATGACCGTTGGTACGTGTCTTTGCATCATAAAAAGATGCAGACCCAAATGGACATCAATACATGAAATGTACGAGTATGTAAAATGGCAAAAAGAAACATGTAAAGGAAGTATAACATCAACTCAAGAAGTAGGAAACTCAATCATCATGTTAGGAGTCTAAAGTAAGAGTGCAATTTAAACAATGAGTACTCATCTATCATCTTATGTCCCATTCACTCAGAGTACTATGAAGGCCTATTTGGGAGTTTCTCTAATCGAAAACCATCACCTATGTGCTAGTGATGATATAATGAAGTGGTGTTGTTGCCACATCTACCCAATACCTTGCCAGTGTATAGGATATCCCATCAGTGGATCCAAAATCAGTAACATCAAGTCCTTATTTTGGGACAATAAGAAACATTCAATTCGACAGTTCAATCCTCTCCTACACTGGCTATGTAGTTATTGAGTTCGAGTTGGACTTACTCTTACTCAATTCATTGCTCAATACTCCTCCTAAGACTCTATATGCTCATAAGGCATCAACCTTGTGGTTGACTCCATTATCTAGTCTAACTGGACATTTGTCAACTCAATTCATTACATCAACTATCAACTCTTTGGTTACATCTCTTTAAGGTTTATCTATTGACTCATAAGGATTCTATCAGCTATTATTCTAACTCATAGCATCCAGGCAAACAAAAGTAGAGTTAAAGCATTTAGGAATTCCATATACTCTTTAGGCTCAAATTATGCTCATGCATGCTCATTTAAGTAAAATAAGTGAAAATAACAAAAATTCATGCTATGGTTTATATAGTAAAGTAAAATCATCTAATTGAAGTAACTAAATTATAAAAAAGTAATTTATGCAAGATTATGTAGAAATACATTTGATTTTAAGAAAAACCTTCAAGAAACATTCATGGGAGACTCAATTTACTCACAACTCATCAATTTGAATTATGGTGCACATGGAAGAACAAAATTCATGTTTTGGTTAGCCTTACATATCTGAAAGTTTTAAATGTTGAACTAGCTTGTAATTATTCTCATGTTTTTGCTTCAAACCCTAGCCTTTTTCTCCTTTAAACCCTTGCCCTTAGTTTCAGAGAGTGATTTCGCATAAAAGGTTGAACTGACATGTTTAAGCTTTTATTTAGGTGTAAAAATGTTAGATTTAGGCTTTGAAAGGATGGAAAAAGACCCAAATAACTTTTCTTAAAAAGCTATTAAAAGTCATCTATAAGCCCATCTACAGCCCCTAGAAACTTCCATGACCCGTAGGGACCATGACATAAACTTTTGGATATTTTTGGAGTCTCTCGATCACTTTCATGAGCCCAATCCATGGCCTATAAAAGTTTTTACGACTCGTAGATTGGACCGTAGAATCTGAGACCCAAAAAGTGGATTTTCAAGACTATTTCAATGAGTTAGAATATGGACCATAGTTATTTTCATGACCCGTATTAGGTTTTGTATGTTCACTCTGCACCTGACAGTCTCTAGTAAAATGGTCATAACTTTTGACTCCGAACTCTAAATGAGGTAAAATCAGTTGCGTTGGAAAGGTAATTGAAATAGATTTCATTTAGTTGGTCACTAGCCACCTAATTCTTTGTGAGATGAGATTTATGATCATTTAAAGTTGACCCATGTATATTCTAGTACTAGAAACTCAATTTACAGGAAAGTTTTGAACTCGACTGTGTACTAGAGGTCTCTTATGACCCTAATACACTTCCCATATATAAGAATGAGGCTTGAAACATAGGTACATATGAGGATAGAGTTATGAGGTGTCATATACCCTTAGTGTGGCCAACACTTAAAAAACCATTTCTGGTTCTCCAAGAGAACCAGCTGGCCTCATAATCACATCACACTTGACAACGGAAGAAATACTCAAAGAAAACATGAAATAGATTAAAAAATAAAACTCTAATAAAATAATTTCTAATGATCAAGTTTGGAAAAGTAATAAAAATCATCGACTTTTACTCAGTGTCTATGAAGCCTCTACCTCTAACATCTAGATAGTACCATGACATGTCATGGCTACCCGACTCTAAAAAAATGGTAATAACCATTAAAAGATGAAAAGGAAGACTCCTCCGGATAGTAAGGAGAGTTCACCAACTCTAGATACAAGGGATTGAACCTCAAAGGTGCGCCTGCTAAAGTTCTCTACACCTATATTTGCATCATTAATTATGTAGTCCCAAATAGGCATCAGTAATGGAATATACTGGTATGTAAAATAGCTCAAGTAAATAAATAAGGCTCAGACTCAAATCAATCGACTCTGCTCATGACTCAACTCATTAACTCATGATTCGACTCAGTGATCATACAAGTTTAAGGTTTCAAAATCATGCTTTAAATTAGACTCAATGTTT
The DNA here is from genome assembly GCA_000787875.1 of Solanum virginianum. NCBI lineage: Eukaryota > Viridiplantae > Streptophyta > Magnoliopsida > Solanales > Solanaceae > Solanum > Solanum virginianum. The sequence goes on from DF359456.1 coordinate 10,145, forward strand.
TATGCAACTCAGTATTAAAAATATAATATGCTCAGTCAAGTATTGCTTAGATGTTTCTCTAACCTTATAACTCCTACCACAATGAGTTTAGTGATGCACAATGAGGTTGACATCGTTACGACGCCATCCTAAAATTGCTAGGCGAAGGACATCAATCTCTCTCTCTCTCTTGGATCCAAAGAGAATGTCCATTTTTTGGAACATGAGCCGCCAGAGTTAACAACATGACTATCCTAGGCTGGCAACGTAGTTTTGAGGTGTTATCCTCTCATCTGTTTGGTGCTTAATACTCCTTCGAAGACTAAAATTTTCTCATGAAACCATACTCAAACTCATCTCTTTGATTCATCTCAAACAACTCAACTCAATTTCTTAATAGCTCAACAAATTGGGAATTTATCATTCATGTATACAAATCAAGACACTGACTCACACCATGCAGGACTCTGACTCATAAGATTATTCATTCTCATGCCAGACATACTCATTGCACAAACATGTAAGGTGCTCATCTCATACACATTCAAGAACAAGAATATGTATATACATACTCATACTTTATCATACTGAATTTACTCAATTTAGACAATCACAGTCATAGTCTTAATCCGATCAATGCAACAAGGTCAAATAGAATGATGCACTTTAGAGTATATAGTAATGTATGCCAACTTTATATCCAATTTCATAGGACCAACATGTAATTCATTGATTCATTTGCAATTACGCATATAAACTCAAATAAATGCAATTAACTCAAAGGTTTAAATCATGAGATCTTCACTACTCAACTCGTATGCATGAACTCGACCAAGTAAATGAAGGGGCATGTGGACGAACTTAGTCCTACGCTTTTAGGAAGCCTTACATACCTAAAAATTTGAATAATAGTCAATCCTCTGTTACGTTTGAACTTGAAACCCTTATTTTCTCCCTCCTTTGGTGCTCTCAAGAATTCCTAAATGTGTATTAAAGGGTAATACACTTAGGGTTATGATATAGGATTTACATTAAGTCCAAAATATCCTAGGATTTAATTAGAAGGGATAGCAGTAGACAAAAATACCATTCTTAAAAACTATCGATAGGAACCACGAGACCCCATCTACGGATCGTGGTTCCACCTACAAGCCGTAAATGACTTCTCATAGGTGAAGATGTTAAGAATTTGGTTACTAGAAATTGACATGGAATTTATGAACATTTTTTACATGATGTACTTTGGTTTACGGGCCATCTGACAACTCATAACTCAAAATCTTGAAAAGTTGATTTTTGAACTAACAAGCTATGAAACCTAATATACGGGCCATGGATTAGTGTACGTACCATATATTGTCTTATGCATGGGCCTCAGGTTTAGAAAATATTTCACCAAGTCACCTGGGTATCTACGAGGCCTCATCTACGAGCCATAGATCACTCTATTTGTTATAGATGGAACTCATGGTTTTTGTTCCAATGATTCTTTTTCTCGGTTGTTTTTCTCAATTTTCTCTGTGCAACTACTCAGACTAGATGAGAAGAATTAGGAGTGTTCACTATCTCCCCTTTAGGATCATTCGTCCTCGAACGAAGAGAAATCTAGGAAACCTAGTTAATGAATGGACCTTATTATGGACTCTAACAATCAAGCAACTCTCAACTCACTCATGCAATAAATCAATCGAGCAGTTAAGAAAGTAAGACATGTAAACAGTTAGCAAATCAGTTCAATCATCACTCGAACTCTAGGATACTTTAGTAAGTCAATTTCAGAGTAGAGAGGAACTTAGGAATTAGGAAAGAATCATTATCATTAACTCTCCCATCATCAATAAGTGGAAATAAATATTGGTACCTCACTCTCATATCCTCTTCCGCTTTCCAAGTAGCTTCTTCTACAAACTGGTTTCTCCATAACACCTTAACAGATGCAATTTTTTTGATTCTCAATTGCGAACCTGACGATCAAGGATTTGAATGATAATCTCCCTATAGCTCAAGTTGTCCATTACACCAATACTATCAATAGGCACAACCAATTGTGGGTCTCCCAAACACTTCTTAAGCATGAAAATGTGGAAGACTGGATAGATGGTCGTTAACTTTGCTGGTAGCGCCAACTCATCACCATTGTGCTATCAAAATATTGATTACTACATTAGTATGAATATTTTTGACATCAAAATTATATTTTTGGAGATGAACTCAAAATAGGTCTAAAATGGAACTATAGGACCCGCTGTGAAAATTGTAAGTTAACTTTGTTAGAAGTTCTAAACGACTAATAGACTTGTATTTCAATATATGGAACACAATTTAATATATGAAAAAGGAATTCTCAGCACATGCAATTAATTCACCATCAATGGAGAAAAGAAGAAGGAGGGCATCCTCTTTTAAGACAAAAAATTACGTCACTATGATGCTTTTCAAATCTCTAAAAATACTTCATTGTGACCCACGATCTACACGAACACCCAATATTTGAAATCAGCTTAAATGGTACTCCTAACTAGAGAAATTGCAAAAATAAATTTTGGGGTTGGGCTAGTGCATGACTAGTCTCATTTAAAAGACCAACCAAAATTGCTTTTTGCAATTGCGGCCCACTCCCAAATAAGGCATCATGAACATGGGGGTCCCCCCCACGACCACAAAAATAGGTTTTTCAACCTCGCGATGTCAAAGATTTGGTTAACTGGGCTTCATAAACGTGGCCCATAAGGCCCACGAACGCGAAGGTCATTTTGACCTACACCAGATTTTTTATACAATATCAAAATTTGGCCAAATCCAAAATCTCTTATGGGGTACTCAAGATTCATTCAGAATCCTGTGAGCGCAAATAAATTATGATGCCCCATTGATTTCAACATTTCAGACTCAATGACACTATTAAAATTTCCAATGGAGGTCATTTCAAACAAAAGTGAGTCCCAAGATTCAAGCACGATTTTAAGCCAAAATCCACAAAAGGGCTCGAAATGAGATCGGAAGCCACGGGACATATACAAAAGATCATTCTAGACTAAAGTTGGTGTTTCAGAACTACCTACACTGCAGAACTCTCATTCATACATGATTTTCAATAATGTTGATCAAAGTCAAATTTAGGTCAAAGGTTAAAAGCAAAAATGCTTAATGGCACAAAATCACACTGATAACTCAGGACACGAGCCAACCATGCTTCTAGGCTAAAATGACCCTTCTAAAGTTGATGGAACCATTATGATTTCATTCTGAGGCTGTCTTTCTAGAGTTTTGACCGAAGTCAACCATTTAAACTCCAAGGGCTCCAAAACACAAAAACTCAACGTAAAACATGAAATTAAATATTGTTGGATTTTATAGGGCCTTGTAGATTAGTTGCTAACAATTGGTATTCTATACTAACTAAGGGGCAGATCTGTAGATTTTTTATTTTACAAGGGGTATTAAACAAGGAGATCCACTATCCCCAGCCTTATTTATTTTAATAGTAGAGGTACTATCTACGATCCTTAAAAGTCTTTTCAATTGTCTAGGTTACCAGGGATATGGTTCACCTAAGTGGAGTGAGAAGATAAATCATCTAGCCTATGCTGGTGACAGTCATATTTTCTAAAGCAAATAGTACTAATTTGAAACTACTTATGCATAGATTGAAGGACTATGAATCTCAATCTGGTCAGAAGAACAACAAGGAGAACAATGCATTCTATCTCTATCATAAAGCTGCACAAGATGATATTTAGATGGTTGAGAAGTATCCTGGTTTTCACAGAGGTAAATTTCTTTTAACTTATTTGGGATTTCTAGTGGGTTATGAAAAGAAGAGGAAGGCACACATTGAAGATCTTATTAAGAAAATCTAATCTAAGTTGCAAGCTTAGGAAGGAAAATTGCTTCCTTTTGGTGGCAAGGTTGTTTTGATCAATGGTGTATTACAGAGTATCCCATTATACCAAATGTCTGTGATCTTTCCTTCCAAATGTATTGTATGATGTCAAAAGAATCTTTGCCAGATCTCTTTGGAGCTTTAAAGAGGATGGTAGAAATAAATATTAGGTTGTTTGGGAGGATGTTTGTTTACCCAAAGAGGAGGGAGGATTAGGCTTTGGATCTCTATTTGATATTTTCAAAGCATTATTTGCTAAAATTTGGTGGAATTATAGAACTAAATCTACTTTGTGGTCTAATGTTATGTTGAACAAGTATTGTAAGAAGCATAGACCATAGATTGTAGAATGGAAATGGGGTTCCTAAACTTGGAAGTACATATTGAGAGTAAGGGATTTCTCTGACCAGGAAATTTGGTGGCAGACTAATTGTGGACACACAAGTATTATGTATGAAAATTGGCCTCAAATTTGGGCTTTATATTATTATCTCCCAATGTCCTATGTCAATGAGATGATGAAAAAGGATGTGGATCAACTGTTTATAGATTGGAAATGGAATGACACTAGGCTGAGAGAGATGTTTTCCTGCTGATTTGATGAGCATATAATCAATAACATAGAAGTAAATGCATTAGATAACTTTGACTCTGCTTTTTGGATCAGTATAAGAAACTTTAAGGATCCCAACTCCTTCCCAAGAGTATTTTGGTAAAATATGGGAAAAAGAATTGTCTTATAAGGTATCTTTTTTTTGTATGGAGGATGTTGAGGAAGAGGATCCCTATTGGGGAATTTTGTGCTAGAATTGGTATGGTGGATGAGGCTATATGTTGCTGTTGTGACCAAATGGATGATGAAACCTTTCATCACTTGTTTCTATCATGTCCTGCAACATAATAGATATGGAGTTTATTCTCAAAGGGTGTAGGTATCAAAGCCCATGTAATGGCTTAACAGAGAGCATCTATATATGGTAGTCTACAGAGTGTTCTAGCAAATTAAAAGTTGTGTTTAATGTTGTTCCTTGCTTTATATTATGGCTGTTATGGAAAAGGAGGAAAAGGATTAAGCATGGGAATTGTAGTATTCAGGGCATAGTAATGGAAATTAGTAGGAATCTTTACAGATTAGCAAGGTTTAAATATTCTTAGCTCAAGAACATTCCACAAGAGTGGACTGAGTTAGTGAAGTTTCTAGGAGGGTATAAACCCACCATGGTCCCAAAAATAATTTACTAGAATTGCCTTTCGAAGGGATGGTTTAAATGCAATTTAGATGCTTCCCCTAAAGGCAATCTAGGTCCTAGTGTTGAGTGATTCTGTATAAGAAATTGGACAGGGGAATTTATTTATGCAATATCATTAAAATAGGAGTTAAATCATGTTTGGAGGTTGAAAGTTGGGCTGTGGAGGAAGGTTTGAAGTACTGTATTGCTGAAAATTGGCTACCTTTGGTTTTAGAAACAGATTCATTAATGGATTTTAATTGTTTGTCTAGAAATTGGGAGATCTCATGGAGAGTCAGTATGAAGATTCACAAGATTAACATATTGAGGAGTCACAGAGGAGTACAAATGCAACATATCATGAGAGAGAAAAATAAAGTGGCAGATTATTTTGCTCACCTAGTCTTCTTTTTTGCAGGAACAAAGCACATAAATTTTCATACATTTCAGCAAGTCCCAAAGCAAGGAAGGACATTAATATCTTTGGACGCATAACAAATTCCCAATATTAGAATAACAAAGATACAAAATACTTCATTTGCTTAAGGAGAAGAAATGCTACAAGATACACATGAGGAATTGGAAGTCTATACATAGAGGAGTAGCAGCAAAAATGGGTACTTGGTAATCACGAGCCAAGCCCTGCATGTCCTTTTGGGGCTTAACTTGTTGGCAAATAGAAGTAGGGTAATTTTAGTGTTCTGTCAAATACAAGAACATAATGGAGAATGAAAATACTTATCTGAGCAGATATAGGAGCACAAATAGTTGAGACAATAATGGGATCTGGGATGTACATTAAAAAAACTTGATGTCAGAAAATAAGTTTTCAACAGGCATTGAGTAAATGTTGTTGTTTTTCTCCAAAGAGTTGAGATAAAGAAGTCTTCGCAGAATTCAATTTCTTGGCGTAGTGAGATTATTGATGCTTTAATGAAATCAATTCTCACTCAAGCTTAATTGGAGGAATAGTGAACCTGAACTTCATCACAGTATGTGCTTGTGGAGAAGAAATGTGGCTGATATAATCATATGAAAAGAGGGACTTTCAGGAGTTGGTCAAGGAGAACAATGGACATTTCAAATATTGGAGATAAAGGGTTCTAGAATTAGGAAAATAGGTGTTGTATGAGTGGGTTTTATTAGAGGTCTATTTCTTTCATTTATGTATGGGCTTTTTTTCCTTGCATACAATTTTAAGTCTAATAAAACAAAAGCTTACAACCTTTTTTAAAAAAAAATCATACTTTGAAATATTATGATCAAACCTACTATAATACAATTCTACCCCCAAAGTACTCAAATCCATGCACATAGGAGCATACAAGGTTCATCCTTACTTAACAAAAGGTTAGAAGTCCACTTGCCTCAAATAAAGACTTGAAATCAAAAAGGAATCGCCACTTCCCCCTCCTACGGTGCTCTAAATTACACAACATATTCAAATATAACACCATAATTATAAAACGAATCTAATGACACTAAAATAAATTAATTCGAAGAAAAAGGTAAAATGGTCAAAAATTCCATGTCAGAAAAACGTAGTCCAAAAAATAAAAATTTTATGAATGAAAAATGTTCTATTCGTAGCAAGGAATCCAATAGTGAAATTGGTTTTAAAAATGGAGCTAAGGTGAGGAAGAAATAAATCATTTAAGTTTAGGAAATTCTAGTCCGAAAATTCCAAATTCCACCATTAAAATTCAAAAAGTATAAGTTAAAAACAAAATTAATCAATGGAAATAGTTGAAATAGGTTAGAAATTAGTTATCCAATCACTTTATCTTAAAAACCCATAAAATCTCCCTTGAAAACGAAGCTTGAAGAGTTGAAATGGTGAAAAGGGTTTAAATCACGCCTATTAAAATGAGACACTATTCAGGATGACACTCCGCAAACACGGGAAAGGTTCACCTCTGCGATCGGGCGTGAACACAGAGAAGGACCAAGTGTACCTCCGCGAATGCGGCTATCTAGGCGCGAATATAGAGAATAGGTGGGGGCTGCACCAAATGCCTTGCACCAGTAATGGACAACTAGAACCAATACTCAGAATAGTCACTCAAAACTCATTCGAAATCAGAATTTCATAAACCAAATATGTATTCATACTAGAAATAGTGATCCAGACTCAAAGGAATAATCAGAATTTGATTTTGGGACCTCCACGATGCAGTTACCAATACAACTTGAATAAACTAGTTTGAAACTTGAAATATCAAAATTGCCCTAAAAACTCTAAAAATCAATACGAGACAATTTCTAGAGTTAGTTTGACCATCCGAAACTCCTAGAATTGACAAAATTCAATTGGAATAGTTGAAATATGTTAGCCAATAGTTATCCAATCACTTTGTCTTGAAAACCTACGAATCTTCCTTGAAAATGAAGCTTTAAGAGTTGAAAATGGTGAAAAGGTTTAAATCACGTCTTTTAAAAGGAGATATTGTTCAGGCATGAATGACACTCTGCGAACACGGGAAAGGTTAATCTCCATGAACGCAACTATTTGGATGCGAACATGGAGAGGGACAAGGTACACCTCCGCGAATGCGGCTATCTGGGTGTGAATGTGGAGAATAGGTGGGGGTTGCACCAGTAATGTACAACTAGAACCAAATACTCAAAAAAGGCACTCAAAACTCATTCGAAATCAGAATTTCATAAATAAATATGTATACGTACTAGAAATAGTGATTCGAACTCAACGAATAATCATAATTTGATTTAGGAACCTTCATGATGTAGTTACCAATACAACTTGAATAAACTACTTTGAAACTTGAAATACTAAAATTGCCCTCAAAAACTCTAAAAATCAATACGAGACCATTTCTAGAGTTAGGTTGACCATCCGAAACTCCTGGATTTGACAAAATTTTGATACAAGCTTTCGAACCCCAAACGTTGACCAAAGTCAAACCTCTGATCCAAAATGAACTAAAAATGCAACTTTGGGCCTAAAATCCTTGTTTTAACTCTAAATTCAGTTCTGCAAGTTTCCTTAGACCAGATTCGGCATTTCGTAAATAATGGAATCATCATAATTAAATTTCAACACTTCACATTTGAAATGACCAAAACACTCAAAATTTTCAACTTTAAGCTTTTTAAAACTCTTTCTTTTGCAAAACTCCAACTATTCACGATACTTTCAAAATTTAACTTTTGGACTTATCCAAAAATGACCCAAGGTAACATTTGAAAGGGGAAAATGGTAATTTGATTAAAAAAATCAGAAATGACCTTCGAGGTTATTAGACAGTCCAACGCTTTTAGGAAGCCTTACATACCTGGAAATTTGAAGAACAGTATTGCAAGGGTCAACTTCAAATAGGTATAACTCTTAGAACATTCAGAACTGGACGGCCCACAATATGTCAAATGAAATTCCTTTGAGTTAGCTTTCCAACGCACTTAGTTTCACTTCATTTTGAGATCGTATGAAGAAGTTATGACCATTTTCGTAAGACCCTCCCGTGCAGTGAAGCCCCACGGGCACCTATACGGGCAGTGGTGTCTTGTACAGGTCATGTGAGGTGTCTTAAGTTGGAAAAGGCCATTTTTGTCCTAAGGCATAGGGTGTTGACCCGTGGGACCTTTCGTGAAGTAACACTTTGCTAAATTTTCCATCCGTTCACTAATGGTATTTTTGTAAATGCTAATTACTCTAATGACCTTTTTAGACTTCCAATGCTATCTTAACAGTCCTTCCATCCATGGTGCCCTAACCTCTGTTTTACTCAATTTGCATGATTTAAAGTTTATATTACAAATGGCTTTGCTAGTATGAACATGTCTATGAACTATGTTAAAGCTATGTAAAGTTGTGACTATTTTGCTATGTTTTAAGCTATAAATCTTGCATCTATTGTAAGATTTGATGAGGGGGTTTTATGTATATTTCTTGGGGGTGTTGTAAAGTATTGATTGATGGTTTTACAATGAATTTACTTGCATAATTTCATCTCTAAATTATATGGTCTTATACTACTATTTCACAGCCGGCAAGTGTTTGATAAAATGTCCGATTATGATTTCTTGAGGAATTGAAGGTTCAATGCATGTCTTATGAGCTAAATAATGTTATGATGTTTATATGATGATCGAAATGTAATGGTTTGATGAGCTAGTTCTATAAAATACTTAATCCGAAGAGGGACGGGCTCCCGTAAAAAAGGCTACTTAATCCGAAGAGGGACGGGCTCACGTAAGGAAGGCCACTTAATCTGAAGAGGGATGGGCTCCCGTAAGGGAGGCCACTTAATCCACAAAGGGATGGGCTCCCGTAAGAAAGGTCACTTAATTCAAAAAGCGATGGGCTCCTGTAAGGAGGGCTACTTAATTCGAAAAAAGATGGGCTCCTGTAAGGAAGGTCACTTAATTCAAAAGGGGACGGGCTCCCGTAAGGAAGGTCGCTTAATCCGAAAAGAGATGGGCTCCTGTAAGGGGGACCACTTAATCCTAAAAGGGATGGGCTCTTGTAAGGAAGGTCACTTAATTCAAAAGGGGACAGGCTTCCATAAGGAAGGTGGCTCCAAAAGGTGTTATGTTTTATTGGTTGAGGCTTCTTTACACACTTATATTATGATCTATGTAAGATGAACGATTTGCAAAACATGACTTACTTAAGAGTTGGTTAGACATGCCATAATACATTATGTTATCTATTGGTTATTATTATGCATTTTGATTATGATGTCTATCTCTTGTTGCATTGCATCCCACATACTTAGTACATTCAAATATACTAATGCATACTCTTGCCTACATGATATCACCATGTGGGAACCGGAGTCCCCCTTGAGCATTCTCCTCCACGTGGCTAGTACGACTTTCTAAAGATAGTTGGTGAGTCCTTCATTCTGGGGACCTAGTTTGTGAACTCTTGCTATGTAAAAGATATTATTGTCCTTGATGTATTTATCTTATTGACTATGACGGTGAGCCCGGTTATATGTCTTGGCCCCCGCTCTTATCTATGTAGTAGAGGTGTCATTGGACAAAGGTATGTATTTATGCTATGAGTTGATTTTATTATCTCTTGGTCCTATGCTATGACAAGTTCTCCCTTATCCTCTTTGCGCTTATTTCCATTCTTCAAATATCTTTTAATTGCTTCAACCACCAAGGATATTTAATGATATGCTATGAGGCTTAGTTAGATCCCTTCGGGTTCCCCATTTGCCGGTCACATCTAGGCCCTATGGTTAGGTCATGAAAAAGATAGTATCAACACACCACATCGATTAGAGTCTTATTTAGGTTGTGTTGTACACTACAACTATGAGTAGGAGGCTATGAGACATTTTAAGAAATATTTCCCTTCTTCATGTTCTAAGTTGTGCCACAGAGTTGGAGTAAGTTTTTCCCCCTAATAATTATTCTTTACTATACTAGATCATGCCAAACACAAGAGGAAGATGGGCCCGCACTCCCAAGGAGCAACTGGAAATGAGGAGCTTTGAGATTCTCTCACCTTGCTTGCATAAGTTATGGTTAATCAAGCCAATCAAGGAACCCAAGCCCCTCATGCTCCTATACTAGCTTCACGTGTAAGAGACTTCATAAGAATAAATCCCTCGGAATTCTATGGGTCAAAGGTTGATGAGGACCCTCAAGAGTTCGTTGATGAGAACCCTTAAAAGTTCATTGATGAGGACCCTCAAGAGTTCATTGATGAGGTCTACAAGATATTAGCTATTATGGGTGTGAGTCTGAAAGAAAAAGCATAGTTGGCGGCCTACCAACTCAAAGGAGTAGCACAAATATTGTATAACCAATGGAAGGATGAGAAGGGAGTTGGCTATGTGGTACTTTGGAAAGAGTTCAAAGTGGCTTTCCTTAATTGGTTCTTCCCTCTTGAGCTTAGGGAAGCAAAATTGGTGGATTTCCTGAATTTGAGACAAGGTTCAATGAGTATGAGGGAGTATGCCCTCAAATTCAACCAACTTTCAAAGTTTGCTCCTTACTTGGTTGCTGACCCAAAGTCTAGAATGAACAAGTTCGTGATGGGGGTGTCCGACTTAGTGAGTGAAGAATGCCGGTCTGCTATGTTGATTGTGACATAGACTTGTCCTATTTGATGACCTATGCCGAACAAATAGAAGAGAAGAAGATAAGGAAGAGGAGGAGAAGAGAGGCCAAGAGGGCCCGTATTGATGATAAGTTTCAAGGTTCCAAGGATGGCCGGTTCTATCAAGGCCAAGGGTTTTCCAATGCTCTTAACGGAAGGATTGCTAATGATAACCCACTATTCCAAGGTGGTAATAGTGGAGGGCCCAAGCCCAAGTGCTCTACGTGTAGGAAAAACCATGGTGGCCCGTGTTGGAGGAACTCTAGTGCTGGATTTGGATGTGGTGAAATGGGTCACCGGGTTATTGATTGTCCCCATGCTCAAACTGAAGGTAGAGATGGTCACCCTCAAGGCCAAGGGGATGCTCCTAGGCAAAATAGGTTTTATGCTCTTCAAAGAAGGCAAGGAAGGGATAAGGTGTCCGATGATGCTATCGGTAAGTTAGAAATTTTCCTAGATTTTGTTGTGCATGCTTTGATGGTTCCAGAAGTTGGTATTTCTTTCATTATTCCTTTGTTACTAGTAAGATTTGCTTATAGACGGTCGATTTATTTGGACAACTATAATGGGATAGTCACTTCTCTAAGCTTGATCCTTCTTTCGGATTTTGTCTCTAAGTGAGGGTGAGAGTAGGTGATATTCCTAGTGTCTTCTAGACTAGGGGTGAGCAGTTGAGTATTGGTGGAGTTGTTTGGTGGACTTGTAAACCAGTTATGTTTATGGGTCTCTAGAATAGGGTCTTAAAACCCTACCTTGATATGTTTGTGGTGGTCTCTAGTGATGAGGTATTGAATTGTGTAGAGCTTGTGAATTATTCGGGGGTAGTGTTGTGAGTCTTGGAGGATGAGAGATTGTTCACTAAAAGATGATAGTGTGCTTTGTGAATAACAAGAAGGTGGTTAGAATTCTTTAAGGATTATAATATGAGTGTGCATTAGTTTGTTTTTCATAAGGCTAGTGTTATGGTTGGTGCTCAAAGTAGGGTGCCTCTGGGTAGCTTAGCATATGTGGATAATGGTGGCAAAGAGGAGACTAGTGGGGTCCATTGGTTGGGTAGGTTGGAAGTAGGTTGAGGGAAGTTGGGAATGGTAGTGTAGTGTTCTTGGTGGTTCCGAATCCTCTTGGGTTAAGAGGTCTAGATTAGGCAAGGCCTTAATTCCTCCTTATTAGAGTTGGATGTTTTGGGTGAGAAGATAATAGAGTGGAGGCTGTCTCCCAAGGGGGAGATGGTGGTTATGGTACCATGTGGGTTAGGTATGTTTAAGATTGACAATTGAGTTGAGGATTGTGAGTTCTTATAGAGTGTAGAGGGAGGTTGGTAAGGTTGCATAAGTTTGGGAATGGCCTATGGATAGGAGTATGGTCTGTCCGATTTGACATGCTTCTAGGTGGAGGGGATATGTTGGTGACTCTAATGCTATAGAACTCTCTAAGATTGTGGGTGATGTGGAGGATGAGTTGGCTTAGGAGAAAGTCTTGGTAGAGATATTGGATGGAAGGGTGGAAAAGTTAATTAATGAGGATGTGGTGTTCGTCAAGGTCCCTTTGGAAGAGTTGTCTATTCATATATGTTTCTCAGGGAGCCAGTGCAGGCATAGAGAAGCAATATTTATATCGCTTTCATTCTGTTCAAGCTTATGATGACATGTCAAGTCCTTTTTATGATTCTAAGTCTCAAGTTTCGGCCCTTATATCATTGCATGCATTCATGTTCATGTTAATAAGGTTATGAGAATTTTGATGTACATGTTCAAATATTCTTGAAAATTATGTTTATGTGCATTGTTGCGTTCATGTTTAGGCTAAAGTCTTCATGACTACTTTCCCTGTGTACGTTTCTTTGACATTCGGGGATGAATGTTCTCAAGGGGGAGATATTGTGACACCTCGTAACTCTATGCTCTTATGTATACATGTTTCAAGCCTCATTTGGTTAGTTTGGGGTGTATTAGGTTCATGGGAGACTCCTAGTACCTAAATGAGTTCAAGACTTCCCTAAGAGTTGAGTTTTGGGTGATGGTTCATACAAGGGTCAACTTTAAATAAGCATAACTCTTAGCACATTTAGAACTGGATGGCTATGATTTGTCAAATGAAAGCTCTTTGAATTAGCTTTCCAATTCACTTGGTTTCACCTTATTTCGAGTTCGGATAAAGGAGTTATGACCATTTTCGTAAGACCCTCCCGTGCATTGAAGCCCCACGGACACCTATACGGGTAGTGGTGTCTTATACGGGTTGTGTGAGGTGTATTGAGTTGGAAAAGGCCATTTTTGGCCTAAGTCATAGGGCACAACCAGTGGCAACGGCCGTGTGGCTTGCCACTGGCCGTGTGGGTGGTCGTGGGGTGAGTACAAGAGAGGAATAGTGGGCATTTGGGAGAGTTTTTTCTCGAAGTTTGTGCCACACCCCCTCACCACGACCCATGGCATGGGGCACGACTCGTGGCCTTTGGCGTTGAGCTTAGGCAACATCTTCCAGCACCAAGTATGGTGCCACGAGCCTCCACATGGGTCGTAAGGCTCCACACGACCCGGGGAGGCCTCCATGGTCATGACGAGATATCTTGTTCCAATTGATTTCCAACTTTAATTTTTGGACTAAGTACCTTGTCACGGGCATTCCACACTACCCATGGGACCTTCCGTGGAGCAACACTTTGCCAAATTTTCTATCTGTTCACTAATGGCATTTTCGTAAATGCTAATTACTATAATGACCTTTTTAAACTTCCAATGCTATCTTAACCTCCCCAAAAGACAAAAACCCTATTCCAAAGGATAAAACTCATTAATCTCATCTAAAATACACTCTCAAATCCTCTAGATTGTTCACTAAAAGATGATAGTGTGCTTTGTGAATAACAAGAAGGTGGTGTTGCATGATTTAAAGTTGGTTTTACAAATAGCTTTGCTAGTATGAACATGTCTATGAACTATGTTAAAGCTATGTAAAGTTGTGACTGTTTTGCTATGTTTTAAGCTATAAATCTTGGATCTATTATGAGATTTGATCAATGGTTTTGATATATATTGCTTGGGTATTACAAGGTATTGATTGATGGTTTTACAATGGATTTACTAGCATGATTTCATCTCTAAATTGCATGGTCTTATACTACCATTTCACACCCGCCAAGTGTTTGATAAAATGTCCAGTTATGGTTTCTTGAGGAACTAAAGGCCCAATGCATGTCTTATGAGCTGAATGATGTTATAATGATTATATGATGATGAAATGATGATTGACATGTAATGGTTTGATGAGCTAGTTCTATGAAATGCTTAATTCGAAGAGGGATGGGCTCCCGTAAGGAAGGCCACTTAATCCGAAGAGGGACGGCCTCCCGTAAGAAAGGTAACTTAATTCAAAGAGGGATGGGCTCCGTAAGGGAGGCCACTTAATCCAAAAAGGGATGGGCTCTCGTAAAGAAGGTCACTTAATCTGAAAAGGGATGAGCTCTTGTAAGGAGGGCCACTTAATCCGAAAAGGGATGGGTTCCCGTAAGGAAGGTCACTTAATCTGAAAGGGGACGGGCTCCCGTAAGGAAGGTGGCTCCAAAAGGTCTTATGTTATGTCAGTTGAGGCTTATTTACACACTTATATTATGATCTATGTAAGATGAACGATTTGGAAAGCATGACTTACTTAAGAGTTGCGGTTGAGGCTTCTTTACACACTTTTATTATGATCTATGTAAGATGAACGATTTGTAAAGCATGACTTACTTAAGAGTTGGTTATTTATGCTATATTGTCATTATGCTATCTTTTGGTTATTATTATGCATTTTGATTATGATGCCTATCCCTTGTTGCATTGCATCCTACATACTTAATACATTCAAACGTACTAACGCATACTCTTCCCTACATGATATCACCATGTAGGAACCAGAGTCCCTCTTGAGCATCCTCCTCCACATAGCTAGTATGACTTTCTTAAGATAGTTGGTGAGTCCTTCATTTCAGGGATCTAGTTTGTGAACTCTTGCTATGTATAAGACATTATTGTCCTTGATATATTGATTTTGTTTACTATGAGGGTGAGCCTGGTCATATGTCTTGGCCTTCGCTCTTATCTATGTAGTAGAGGTATCGTTGGACAAAGCTATGTATTTATGGTATGATTTGATTCTATTATCTTTTGGTCCTATGCTATGACAAGTTCTCTCTTATCCCTTTCGCCCTTATTTCCATTCTTCAAATATCTTTTAATTGCTTCAGTGACCAAGGATATATAATGATATGCTACGAGACTTGTTTGAGGTCCTTTCAGGTTCCGCATTTGCCGATCACGTCTAGTTCCTAGGCTTGGATCGTGGCATAAGGAAAGGGGAGTAGTGAAGAGGACTAGTGATCTTTTGATGAAAGCCCTTGTGGAAGTTTAGACTTGAGTAGTAAGCATTAGCTTTGTATGAGTATGATCATCTCGTGAATAATACCTAGAAGTAGGCTTGAATAGAAGAGGAAGAGGTGGTTAGATGGAAGTTGGAGTAAGACCTATAAGCTTAACTTGAGGGAGTAGAGTGCCATAAGAAGGAGCACAATTGAGATGAGGTGCTAAGCTTGACAGTTGTACATAGAGTCTTAGGTGTCGATGGTCCCTTTCTCTATTAGAGTTGATGGTTTCTTTTCTGAGTTCGAAATACTAATTGTAAGATGTTCAAATTATTCAAAATTGATTTGAGTCTCGACGTTCCACTCATGCTGGATGGTGAAAATGTCTAAGAGAATATCTCTACTCTTGATCTGAACTGATTTGTCTATTCTGAGTGACTTGTGACTATTCAAATTGGTTGATTGAGTATTGAAACGAGTCTTGATTGTTATTCATGCCGGACGATAAGAAAATTGAAGATAATACCCTGCCCTTAACTAAGTTGATTGTATTTTCTAGAGTGGGTTGTCTATTCTTGAACCTTTATAGGGATTGTTGATAGTGAAGAGGAGTCAAAAGTTTGATTGACTGATAAGAGTGTCAAGATGAACCCTAAGTCTATTCGTGCCTTGATATCTATCTTTACTCTTCATTCGAGGATGAATGATCCCAAGGGGGAGACGATGTAGCCCATAAAATTATCAAAATGCCCCTAAAATGTAACCATGCAGATAACGCATCTTCCAAAGCTCCAATGGGAAATATGAGACTAGATTTGCGATTAGCGCGAAAAATCGAGTGGAAAAATGGTCTCGACCCAATTTTAGAGCAACCAGGTCAAAAAATAAATTTCCCAATTGCCCCAAAATAGTGAGGGTCCGTGCCCAGGGCGCGATGCGCCTAGGACGCGGAACCACACTAGTATTCTTTTAAAAAAGGTTTCAAAGGGATAGAAAAATTGGCTGGAAATCAATTTATGAATATTTATGCATAAAATGAACTTGACAAATGCATTTTATGTGTATTTTTCCTGAAAAATAGTTTTTTCAAAGTGTTTTGAGAATTTCGCAAAAATAACACATGTCCGCGCCCCCGGAGCAACGCGGACATGGTGTTACGAAATGAAATATTTTTTATTTCGCGAAGGGTATTTTCTTAAATCCCCAAACCCCTCCCAAGTCCTATAAATGATTATAAGATCACTTTTCTGCAAAATAAAGGATTTTAAAACTATTTTTCAGCCTCTAAAGGTGAGAGTTTTGAGAGAACAAGAGAGGAGAAGCTTGGTATCTGGGGGACTTGAGTCAAATTCTTGCAAGGATTTGTATTATCTTCATCCCAGGTATATAAGGCTAAACTTAAAGCATGAGCTTATTCTCCCATATGTCCCATAGATGGTCTTAGATGAGAGTTAAAAGTTCTTGAGTCTACACACTTGATTTCTTGAAGTGTTATCTTGATTTAATTCTTGAATTAAATTTCCATAATGTTAATGAGTTTCATGTATATAATTTTCTTGGAGTTGAGCAATTGTTTGAGGGTATGTTCATGTCTTCATTCACATGAACCCTAATTGAAGACTATGGTTGCTTTTATGCTTGATTCTGAAAAACTGAGATTTGATGGTCATACTGAGCATGCTAATTCCGATAATTTCTTTTAGCATATTTTACTGAATTTCATGAATATAACTTTTGAGCATGTATAATGATTTGAGAGAGAGTTTTGGTGATATGCAGAGATTATTTGTAAAGCATGAGTTTTTTTTTAAGGAAACAATTGACATACTAATGAGTTCTAATTGAATTGAGCATTGAGTCTAAATAATATTTTGAGTATATATTGATGACAATGTAAACATATTTTTTCATAATAATTTCATTGATAGATGATGGTGATAGATGATATGAGTCTTAAAGAAGATTAATTTGATAGACAATTGTGCATATTTTAGTCTTGGGAGTATTATTGAGGACCGAGTTGGGTAAGGAGTGTCACCCCAGAATTGCATTTGCCAGTAGGATAGTCGTGCAACACGTTCTGGTGAATCTTGTCCCAAATGTTAGACAATTCTCTTTGAATCTGAGAGAGAGAGATAGATATACTACGTTTTTTACCATAGGAAGTTTAGTACAGACATGGCAACGATGCCAATTTGTTGTGCCCCCCCCCCCAACTTAAAGGTGGCGTGATAGGATAGATGTCGGTTAAGAGAAAATCCCAAGAAATATTGATTGAGCATGAGATTTATGATAGAGTCATTCTTTCTTTTCAAATGTGTATTCTAAAGAGCATGATTTACTTTACACTTGCATGTTTCACTTAGTTGAGATAAGTTGAGCCTTTTGAGTTGAGTTGATGTTATTTCCATATTGATCTACCTGTTTCAGTTTTATTAAGCTATTTTATATGCCAGTACATTCCATGTACTGATGTCCCCCTTTAGGACTGCATCGTTTCATGATGTAGACATACAGAATCGAGATCATCAGCAGGGGCATCGTTGAAGATCTTCGGACGTTCAGCAGATTGGTGAGCCTCCCTTACTTTGGAGGAATACATTATGTTATTTCATCTTGCTTTAAGTTAAGATAGTGATTAGTTTTTTTATTGATTAAGATAGTCATGGGTCTGTCATTAGCATCACTCAATAGTGATAGAGGCTTCATAGACTAGAGTCGGATTGTTCATTGATAAAATTATGAGCTAGTTCTTCCCACTAGCCTTTTTTTTCAATATTATTTTGAGATTTGAGAAGATGTGCCCATTTACTTCCTTTTTGTTCTTCTGCTGATTAGTAGAATGAATGAATGAATGAATGTGATGAGGCCAAGTGGTTCGCTTGGGGACTAGCAATTGTCTCTGAATGCCGGTTATGTCTAGGGTACCCTCCCGGGGCGTGACATATTTATACCAAAAATAGTGATCCGGACTCAAGGAATAATCAGAATTTGATTTTGGAACCTTCACGGTGCAATTACCAATACAACTTGAATAAACTAGTTTGAAACTTGAAATACCAAAATTGCCCTCAAAAACTCTAAAAATCAATACGAGACCATTTCTAGAGTTAGTTTGACCATCCGAAACTCCTAGAATTGATAAAATTTTGATACAAGCTTTCGAACCCCAAACGTTGACCAAAGTCAAACCTATGATCCAAAATGAACTAAAAAAGGCAACTTTGGGCCTAAAATCCTTGTTTTAACTCCAAATTCAGTTTTGCAAGTTTCCTTAGACCAGATTTGGCATTCCAAAAATGATGGAATCATCACAATCAAATTTCAACACTTAACACTTGAAATGACCACAACACTCAAAATTTTCAACTTTAAACTTTTTAAAACTCTTTCTTTTGTAAAACTCCAACTTTTTACGATACTTCTAAAATTCGACTTTTGGACTTATCCAAGAATGACCCAAGGTAATATTTGGAAGGGAAAAAATGGTCATTTGATAAACAAAAATCAGAAATGACCTTCGAGGTCATTACACAGTCCTACGCTTTTAGGAAGCCTTACATACCTGAAAATTTGAAGAACAGTCAATCCAGTGTCGATCTTCACATTTGAACTTGAAACCTTTGCTTTTCTCCCTCCTCGCTCAAGAATTCCTAAGTGTGTATTAAGGGGTAATGCACTTAGGGTTATGATATAGGACTTAAATTAAGTCCAAAACATCGTGGGATTTAATTATAAAGGATAACAATAGAAAAAATACCCCTCTTAAAACCTCCCGACAAGAACTATTAGACCCCATCTACGAGCCGTGGTTCCGCCTATGCGCCGTAGATGGCCTCTCGTAGGTGATGGTGTCCAAAAATTTAGTTACTGAAAATTGACATGGAATTTACGAAACCTCTTTTACAGGTCATACTTTGGTTTACGGACCGACTGACAACTCATAACTCAAGATGAGAAAAAGTTGATTTTTGAACCAACAAGCTACTAAACATAATCTACGGCCGTGGATTAGTATACGGGTCGTATATTGTCTCGTGCATGGGCCTCAGATTTAGAAAAATTTCACCAAGTCACCTTGGTATCTACGAGCCGTAGACAACCCTTGTAGTTTTTCTTCGGGTGATTTTTTTCTCGGTTTTTTTTTCTCAGTTTTCTTTGTGCATCTACAGATCTACTCAGAGTAAGTGGAAAGAATTAGGGGTGTTAACAGTGTTCATCATAAAACATGAAATTAAATATTGTTGGATTTTATAGGCCTTGTAGAATGAATATCTCGCCTTTATTCCAAGTTGCCTTTATTCCAAGTTGGCAGGTAAAGGCCGTTGATAACTTTCCTATAATAACAGAGCTGCAACTAACTATAATCTCCCGCCAAAACCCTCTTTTCATTTTTCTCTTATCTGTTTTCTTTCTTTGTATGCAATGGCTTCATCTTCTTTTAACAAATAATGAAGTTCTCCAGAAAGCTACAACAATTCTTGAATCTACGGATCATCACCCATTTCAGCAGTTGATATCAAATTTAGAATCAAGTCATGAAGAGAAACTTGTGTATGATTGCTGTCTTTCGGAACGTCCAGATAAACTGTGTTTTGATTTGTTCTTTTTGATTCTTCTTTCTGAGGATATCACTGATAAGGACAGAGACACTTGTCCAAATCTTCTACATGATCTTCTTAGTTGCTCTTATCGTTTTAGCCCTGTTTGGAGTTCCGAAAGCAATAAAGAATATGTAAAAACATCAATGTTGTTCATCCTCAAACAATCTTTCCCCAAAGAGATTTCCAAAGCGATATGGAACATAGCATTCAGATTTTCAATTGTATCGTCATTAAGAAACACGGGGAGTGGCCGGGTGTACTCAGTTATATTTGTGAATGCTTACATTCTGATTGTTTGTACGTCCACGATAATGCCATAATGTTCTTTTTGAATCTGCCCACTTCTCTAAGTGAAGAACTCAGACCGTATGTTCAAGATGTTCATTCAAGCTTACAAGAAAAACTGAAGACTTCCACTGGAGAAAGAAAATTCCTTGTGTTGGCTTCTCTACTTCATCTGGTTCAACATATGTCAGCAAATTATTACTTTCTCTTTCGTGATCTAGTTATACCAATGGTAAAAACAGTATCTTATTTTCTTGATAATGATGTTTCTGAGGATAATGCACAGAGGAGTCTCAAGAAGCTGAAAGAGTTAGTTGGCGCAGAGCCAAGATTGTTTGACTTGCACTTGAATCACGTATACAATGAGATGCTTGTAATTTGTCGAAATGATATGTTGGGAAATGAAACTAGGGTTCTAGCTATAGAAGTGATATATGTTTTTGATGATATATCACTGCAAAGTGTAAAAAAGAGGACTCTACGGCGATTGTGTAGTGCTCATTAATATGATTTCATTTACCCCAATTGGATCGACTAACCGTCAACTAGGGGAAAAATTTATCTCCAGGATTTTAGTGGTAGAAAAAAGGTTCTGTTTTACCTATATGTGGAACATTATAGCAATAAAGTTCAATTCACCAGATTGGCGTGAATGATATGCAGCAGTTGCAATCCTCAGTTTAATCGCAAAAGAATGTGCAGAGGTACATGCATTAATCCTCTCTTGGGTATTCGCAGAGTTGTTTTTGGGTCTTTTCACCTAAGACTGTTGTTTTTCTCAGGCCCTAACAGATGACCTTACTAAAGTGATGAAAATGGTCAGGAAATCAATGACAGAGCTCTCTCGTGCCGTACATTTTGCTACTCTAAGAGCAGTAAAAAGTATGAGTCTAGGCCTACATCCACATACACTAGACGAATACGCTGACGTTCTTATCAGTTGGCTACATCTGGAAATTCTACATCAGAACAAGCCCCTCGAACAGGTGACGAAGGATGACAAATTTTTCATTGCTTTCCTAATCAGATTCAAACATTCAATGACATTTTTCCCCTCGAACAGGTGACGAAGGATGATAAATTTTTCATTGCTTTCCTAATCAGATTCAAACATTCAATGACATTTTTTCATTAAGTTAGTAAAACTCATATTATTTATGTTATTGAAATCTAATTGCTTTATTATGTTTCATAGACTGCTGCTGTATCAGCTATATGCTCTCTTTGTGAGAATTGCAGTTCATGCACCGTAGAACCTCGCTTGGGAACAATTGTGAGGAAATTAATTGAATTCCTCAGGGTTAGAGTTGGACATTTTGTGTGGATCTGATTCAGATTTGCATTGCCATTTTCTTTGTGTTAAAACTTAAAAGTGTTATTTGTTTTTGTGTGACATAACCACTTCACTTACCTGGCGTTAGAGTGAAAACATTGAGCTGCAAAAAGAGTCCCCAAACACTTTGACTTCGTTTGCAAGGCTGTCAAAGGTCATCTCAATAGAAACTCTTAGTTTTTCACTACTCTATTTCCTTTAATAATTTGGATTTGGTGGTGGTATCTGACAAAATTACTCTTTTGGGTAGGATCTCTTCTGTCAAGACTACGATTGGGTCATACCTTCGATAAAAGAACATCTAGCTGGTTCGACAAGTAAATCACTGCGAGTCAATTCTGCTGACTGTATTTGCACAGTTGCAATGGCTGTCGGAAATGATATATTCAGTAAAGATGCTAAAGAGGTGCTGTCTCTTTGTTGTGTTACTATAACAGCTTAATATATAATTTTCTCCACATTTTGATACTTGAATTCTGTAACTGAAAGCATCTACAATTTTCATATATTCTTCTCTTGTCTGTACGATGCTATTTACTGGAAGATGATCACAATTTGCAAGTTACACTTCTTCAAGTATGTACCTGAACTACTTATATCTGTATACTTAAGTTCTCCCAATATAATGGGTGCAATACTATCTGTGTTTGAAGGCATGGGAACAGCTTCTTAAATGTCTCGGATCCCACTTTTATCCTTATGCGAAAGGTTTTATGCCTGATTTGCTCAATTACACTAGACTTGACTCGAATAGGTATGTGCAAACTTCAAAAGTGCTTCATGGCTAATTGGATGGTTAGTTTCCAGATTTTTCAGGCACAACAGAAAAATAGCCTTATCTGGTACCTGTTTTATTTGATAAAGTCTTTCCCTTACCTTGTTTATTTTCTCGTTTTTCCTAATTTTAGATTTTATCAATTCTTTTCCCTTCTGTTATGTATTGCTGATACAAATTTTTTCCAGCCCTGCCAAAGCTGTTACTCTCAGCAAAACTTTCTATTGAGGACGAAGAATCTCATGGCATTACAAATTCCTATCTGCATGAACTAGTGGTCCGATTTGTATCATCTCTGCTGGAAGCTCTGGATGAGGTACCTCCAGTTTATATGCTTTCCTTTTTTATTCAATTTGTTCTTTTCATTAACCATAGTTGAGCTACATTTTATATGTAGGAAACTGATGGTAAAATTTGTGCAACAATAGTGAAATCATTGACCAATTGCATCAAGGTTGGTCATGTTCGCAACTGAGGCAATTTCATATTTTCAATAGTGTTATTAAAATGAAAATCCTGTTTCTTTCTTTACATGTTTTGGCTATTTGATATTCTTCCGAACAATCCACTAAATTCTCTTTACAGATTGCTGGGAGATGTCTTAATGAAACGAACATTCAGCAGACAGTGAACGAGATAGAGCAGGTTCTCACAGCAACATCAAAAAAACATTTTTCAAAAGAGGAAGTTGTGACTGATCTGGAAAAGAAGATCATCAAAGAGGTCCGTACGCACCATAAATCGAATAATTCTGCTTGATTTCCTGTAGGTTTGTTAATCATTTTTGGTACAGGTTGTAAACTACATCCGCATAATAATGGAGATATACGAGGAGAGTTCCAACGCTTTAGTTGACAAACTTTTGGCATGCATAAGAATGATGAGAGTGAGTCTTCTTCATCAATCAGTATAAGCTAAAAGAGATATATGTTTTTCTTTTATTTCATAACATGATATGATCTTCATGTAGAGAGATGATGTGACAGCAAAAGAGAAGGAAACTGCACTTTTAACCTTCAATGAAATTTCTATTGAATGTAAAGAAGCTGCTAAGAGGTAACTTGCATGATCTTTTCCATTGAAAAGATGTTTTGACAAAAGAGTTGTACTCATCGACTAGTCTTATTTGATTTCTCACCGAGTTAAATTTGTCAGGTACCAAGAGATTCTAATAATCTGGCAGCAGAGGAATGGATGAAGGAATTCAAGAATCTTACATTTTGTGGCTGTTGTGACATAATCTTGTACATTCAGCAAATCTCTTGACAGACAATATCAGCAAATTCAAGTAAAAACGCAGAAGAGGTTCTATCTAGGGAAATAATTACTTTGCTGTTGAGAACTTGTAAGGATGTTTACATATCGACCTGAAATGTAAGGATATCAGCATATTCAAGTAAAAACGCAGAAGAGGTTCTATCTAGGGAAATAATTACTTTGCTGTTGAGAACTTGTAAGGATGTTTACATATCGACCTGAAATGTAAGGATATCAGCATATTCAAGTAAAAACGCAACAAGGGTTCTGTCAAGAGAAATATACCAACTGATAAAGAATGTACTTGCTGTAATACTTTTCAAGAATGACACTACAAGATCTTTCCGAAAAAATATGATCAAACAGCTTGAGTTATCACAAGGCATTAACAAGACATTCAAGATTGTATAACCATGCATTGAAGTGCAAGATTTTAATGGACAAAAGAAAAAGTCATCATTGCACAACTTCCTTAAGCAAACACTTTCATTTTCATAACTCTTAGGAGCATTATCCTTAGTTACATCAACATGCACCCTAAAGATTCAGGATAGCCAGAGTTGTGAAAACTTTTGTATGTTTTACAATGTGCAGAGGCTCTTTAAATACACCCCGCACCCATTCTCCAAACTCTTGGTCATGTCCAACGTCTAGTATTCTTTAAATACACCCCGCACCCATTCTCCAAACTCTTGGTCATGTCCAACGTCTAGTATTGAAGAATATGAAATTTGTTGAAAAATGGAATCACCAGATTGATTTTCGGGGGCAGGTTATAAGTCCCTCATCTCCAATAGTTCTCGAGTAGCTATCCGTGGAGTGTTGTTAACTTTGCAAGCTTCTTCTTTAGCTTTTGATGGAAAGAAATCGTAAAAGAACATTTTCTTTAAGCTAAGCAAAGGTTTTCGATCAGATGTTGGTTGAAGAAACTGAGGAAGGATACAATTCCCAAGAAAATAATTTCTACATCTACCTATATCATCATATATCTATATCTATATATATTATAAAGGATAATAGTTTTGCATGTGGTTAAGACAAGTGGCAAGCTATTGAAAAGCCACTTAGCAATTTTAAGACAACAAAATTAATAGAAAAGGTAATAAAATCTTTTAATTGAAAGATTAAAAATAATTGAATTAGCAAATACATTAAACTTTTAAAAATAAAATAAGAAAAAAGAAATTAAATATATGGAGGGTACCCTAGACGTAACCGGCACTCAGAGACTATTGCTAGTCCTTAAGCGAACCACATGACCTCATCACATTCATTCAATCAATAAACTCAAAATAATCAATGAAAGACTAAAGAAAGTAATAGACACGTCTCATCTAGTCTCAAAAATAATATTATAAATAAAAATGCTAGTAGAAAGAAACTAGCTCACAAATCTCAACATCAACATTCAACTTTAGTCTGTGAAGCCTCACTATCAAGTGGTGCCAATGATAAACTCATGGCTACCTCAATCAAAATAAGATAATAATGTCTAACTCTAAAGCAAGATGAAATAAAATAATGGATCCTCCGAAGTAAGGAAGACTCACCAATCCACTGAACATCCAAAAATCCTCAACAATGCGTCTGCTGATGATCTCTATCCCATGTATGTACATCATAAAATGATGCAGTGCCAGAGTGGCGTCAGTACATGGAATGTATGGTATGTAAAATAGCTGAATGAAATCGGAATAGGTAGAACAATATAGAAACAACAATCAACTCAATATAGAAACCAATCTATATGTTAAATGTCTATCTAAAGCAAGAATAAAGAGTAAACAAATGACCCATCAACCAATCAACTCATCAATCAAATCAGACTCATTTTAGAAGGACTCATCTAAACTCATCTCATCTCATCTCATCTCATCTCGACTCAGAGTACTCAAGGTGGAAACTTTCTAGGAGTTT
>DF359456.1:35884-59756 GCA_000787875.1 Solanum virginianum
GTCTAGGAGTTTCTCTTATCCGACAACAATCACTTATGAGCCAGTGACTGTACAACAATTCTGCTGATGTTGCCACAGGCATTCCATACTTGCCAGGTAGAGAACGAATCAAATCCACTAGGGACCCTAGCAATCAAAACTAGTCCTCTATTATTTTAAGGACTTTATTAAGAGGGGACCTCAACATAATGTGGTATGATGGTCCTAATCCTCACCTACGTTTGGCTACGTAGTTTGGCGAGTGCGATTGGACTAGCTCTTACTCTTTCAGTGCTTGATACTCTTCCCATGACATCAATGCTCATAAAACAATCAATATGATCACATCATCTCAAATCAGCCTCGTAGAGGCAATCATCATTCAATCAGTCTCATAGAGACTCTCATCATCTCATCAGTCAATATCTCAATCAATAGCTCAAGGCTTTGAACAATCGTTAGGGAACAATTGAATAGATAAATCACTAGAGTTCATTTATGGAGACTCAAGGAACTATCATATTCTATCAACTAATCAGTATTCTCACATCACAATCACAATCACAATCGACATCATCAATCGAGGCTCTAGACTCAATCCCTATCTTCTTTCATGCATGGTTTTTAAGATTTATCATGTTGTGTTTATGCAATATCTCATGTAAAGTATTCAATTCAAGAAAACCAGTTTATGACAATCATTACATATGAAAATACATGTAAAACTTATAAATTTTTCAAGAAAATAATTAAGAATCATGTATGTAGACTCAAGAACTTGCAACTCCCATCTAAGACCATTTATGGGGTACATGAGACAACAATCTCATGCTTTTAGTTTAGCCTTACATATCTGGGATGAAGCTTTAATAATCAATATTCAAGAATCCTCTTTGAATTTCCCCCAATCAAGCTTCTCTCTTCTCTTCTCTCTTCTCTTCTCTCAAGCCCTAATCTTCCAAGTGTTTAGAAAAGGACTTAAAATGGGGTTTAAGACCTTATTTATGCCTCAAAATGACCTAATTTGATCGTGTTTTGAGTTTAGGAGGGATTGAGCATTGACCAAAATGCCCCTCAAATTAGAAGAAAAAAATTCAACTTTGAAATGCCCAGTCCACGACATGAACTTGCGCGCACTAGTGTATTTTTTGACTGAAAACTCAAAACGTGTTGAAAAAACTATTTTTCTATAAAAATACAAATAAAATCGCATTCATCAAATTCGTTTTATGTGTAATTTTTCATAAATTATTTTTCGATTAATTTTTCCAATTCTCGTCAAAAAATTAAAAAAAATATAAGTGTAGGTCCGCATCCCTAGCGCGTTGCGCCTTGGGTGCGCACCAACACTATTTTGGAATTAATTATGAAAAATTATCTTTTGACTCGGTCGCTCTAAAATTTGACCAAGACCATTTTCCCGCTCAATATTTCATGTTGATCGCAAATTCGGTCTCGAATTTTTTGTCAGAGCTTGAGAAGACGTATTAATTCTAGGAGTATTTTTGATAATTTTACCGGGTGTTATATCATCTCCCCTTTGAGATCATTCGTCCTTGAATGATGAGTAAAGGTGGATATCAAGACACGAATAGACTCAAAACTCATCTCAACATTCGCATCTATCAATCAATCTTTCTATTCCTCATCACTATCAACAATCTCTATTCAGACTCAAGAATAGACAATAACCTTAAGAAAAGATAATCAATTTAGTTAAGGGTAAGAAAATTACCTTCAAAATTCTCATCATTAGGCATGAATAACGATCAAGACTCTTTTGAATACTCAATTAACCAATCTGGACAGTCGCAAGTCACTTAGAATAGACAAATCATTTCAGATCAAGAGTAGAGATACTCTTTTAGACATTTTCACCATCAAGCACGAATGGAACATTAAAACACAATCAATTCAAATCATTACTTCGACAATCAATCCTTCGAACTCAGGAAGGAAACCATCAACTCTAATCAAGAATGGGACCATCGATACATAAGACTCTATGTACAACTCTCAAGCTTAGCACCTCATCTCAATTGTGCTCCTTTTCAAGACACTCTATTCTATCAACTTAAGTTTATAGCTCCTATTCAACTCTCTACCTATCCATATCCTCTTATTCCATTCAAGCCTACTTCTGAGTCTCAAGGTACTACCCTTAAGATGATCATATTCATATAAAGCTAATCCTCAATACTTAGCTCCATACTTCTATAGGGACTTTCATTAAAAGATCACTAGTCCTCTTCACTACTTCACTATCATGAAGTCTTCAGTAGTTTGTCATTAATACTCGTATAATAATAATCACGCATTCAAGCCTCACTCTAACCAGTTCAACTCTGTCTTAGAATTTTCAAATAACACTTCTACCTCCACTATTCAATGAGCTCCTACTCAAAGACACGCCAACATAATCTTACCTATCTATTGCATGTAATAAAGTCTCAGCTCTTTCCTCCGCCCTATCTGTACCCCTACATGACACAAGTACAACACCAATATCACAATAAGGATATATTCACTCCTCACTCTCTCTCATTAATGATCACTTCTCTATTCTTATCGACATTTCTAGCAAGACATGGAAAGTCAAGATCACTCAAAGAACTTGGAACGATGATCATTAGCACAATTCAATCGAAAAATCTTATTTGAGAACGTTCATAATGAAGTACAATCTCTCTTGTCTATCAAGACTCATTCTGAGTTCACAGAACTATATGCAGCGTAAAACTCAGGGCGCATCTCATTCAATATAGGGGTGGAAAAATTTAGATCCATGGGGTAAGATCAAAGTTAATCAATGAATTCATCATTTTTCATCCTTACCATTCATTATGAATAACAATCAACAAGTGGTATATGGGACAAGGCCATGGGCATGACAGTCGTATACCAGATGGAAATAGAGTATCATCTTCACTGAAGTATAAGGAATATACGAGATGGCAAAATTGATGCCTCATCTAAATCAACCTATCACCATCGAAAACTCAAGATCAACTCGATATATCACATCACCATCTTCCCCTTAGCTCAAGGGTCATCTCTCAAGTTTTGTGAATCAATTCTCTCTACTAGGCTATAAGCATATACCTCGCCACGATCGAGGAATCTCTATTCATAAGAATACGTGTCTTAAACTTTTCTATCATATTATAGTCGCATAAATAAATTAGCCACTAAGACTTTCTTCAAAGATACCACTCTTAGTTTCCTCCTGTCTCTTCGAAAATCTCTCTATATTTGTTGCTCTTAATAGCATGCATAACCACTTCCCACAACTCTTACAATCTAACCTCTTCTTTTGCTTGCTAATGTTCAACTTCTGTGCTCTCATAAACTCATTTGTATAAGACTTAAATTATAACGGAAAGATTCATCATCATCTATCCATATGCCCCAATCAACTTAGTTGCTCGGGATGACAAGGAATGTTTACATCAGCCTACTCCACATTGACAACTCAAATATACTATCTACTAACGAATAAGCTAACAATTTAGTATTTTTTATTATATTTTATTTTGATCTAGCATTTAAAATTTTCTATATTTTGTTATTCTAAATATATTTAATTGATATTTTATTATTATATGTTTTAAAAAAAATCAAAAGTAAAATAGAAAAACTAATATAGATAGGAAAATAACCACCTATATTCTTGCACATTGCCCCTCATTCCCCTTTCCTATAAATCAGGTAAACATTACACACACACGATCACAACACACATATATGACATAAGTATTCAGAAGGCACAACACACAATATGTTAAGAGAGAAACAAAAGGAGAAGAGAGTTATCCTTGGATGCAATGTTAGGTGGGTTATAAAAATTCATCAATGTTAATTTTCGTCTTACCTTCTTTCATATTCTTTAAGTTTTTTTTGTTAATATTTATTCATGCATATTCAATGTTCATGCTATGGTTTAGTTATAGCCTTTTGGAACTAGGGAAATGTCCGTTTTCACGATTCAATCTTCTCCTATGCTAGTCACATAGTTAATGAGTGCGAGTGAGACTCACTCTTTCTCATTTTGGTGCTCAATACTCCTCCCAAAACTCACATGCTCATAAGACATCAAACATCAAGATTTTTCATCACTTAGTCTCTTTCGGACAAAGAACATTAACTCATCTCATCAACTATCAACTCTATGGATTAAGAACATCCTTTTAAGTTTAAGTTCAACCTCTGTACAACTCTAAGGACATCAACCTCATTCCACATCATCATCAGCACACTCAACTCCAGATCAAAACCACAATAAAAAGTACATTAACACGATCAAGGCTTTAGACATCAAGCCCTAAGTTCATTCTTGTAATCTTCAACAAAGAAATCATGTAGGATTTATATAATAACTTAAATAAACCATTTAAGCAAATAATTCAAGTTCGTGATGATCATCAACTCAAGGAAATACATAAGATAAGTATAATTTTTAATAGAATATTCAAGCATTTAACACATAGAACTCATCACATTCAACTATCAACTTACTTCAATCAATGGGACACATGGAAGAACAATTCCATGTTTGGGTTAGCTTTACATACCTGGGACGAAGAACAACTTAATCTTCTTCGAGGAATTGACCCCAATTTTGAAATCCCCAAGCTCTCTCTCCCTTCTCTCTCTAGAATCCTCACTTAGAAACTAGGAAAAATGAGTTTTGAAACCCTTAATCTGATGAAAACGACCTTTATACATGTTTTTGGGACTTAGGATGGGTTGAGAAATGACCAAAGTGCCCTTCCCAAATTAAAAGAATAAATTTCACTCCGTAACACCATGTTCGTGCCGCGCCTGGGGCGCGGACATGTGTATTTTCACGAATTTACGTTCTTTCTAATTTACGTCGAAAAATAAAAAAAAAATAAGTGTAAGTGTGTGTCACAACTGGGGCCTGCATCAACACTATTTTGGAATTAATTACGAAAAATTATTTTTCAACTCGATCGCTCTAAAATCGGGTCAAGACCATTTTTCCACTCAATATTTTTGTTTGATCGCAAATCCGGTCTCGAATTTTCCATTGGATTTTGGAAACACGCTTTATGCGCACGGTCCCATTCTAGGGTATTTCGCTAATTTCATGGAATGTTACAGTTTATGTTTTAATGAATAAGCTAACGATTTAGTATTTTTTATTATATTTTATTTTGATCTAGCATTTAAAATTTTTTGTATTTTTGTTATTCTAAAAATATTTAATTGATATTTTATTATTATATTTTTTTAAAAAATCAAAAGTAAAATAGAAAAACTAATATAGATAGAAAAATAATCACCTATATTCTTGCACATTGCCCCTCATTCCCCATTCCTATAAATCAAGTAAACATTACACACACACGATCACAACACACATATATGACATAAGTATTCAGAAGGCACAACACACAAAATGTTAAGAGAGAAACCAAAAGAGAAGAGAGTTATCCTTCGATGCAATTTTGAGTGAGTTATAAAAAATCATCAATGTTAATTTTCATCTTACCTTCTTTCATATTCTTTAATTTTTTAAAAAATATTTATTCATGCATATTCAATGTTCATACTATGGTTTAATTATAGCCTTTTTTCTGTTTGATTGATTCGTTTTCTTCATATTAAGGTCCATTTTTAGCATTCTATCACTATGTTGCATTCGTCATATTCACATTTAATAATATAATTATTATTTCTTGATATATTCACTTGGGAATTGAGAAATTGTTGTATTGTTTATATCTCCGAGATGTTGTAATATTTGATGAATAGTATGTATACATAAATTTTGATAAATATTTTGGTGCATATTTAGTTTATTTGACATAAACTCTAATGCAAAATGTAGGTATAAGAAGAACCATGTTGAGGCAGTTATTTATGATGGAAAATTGGTGAAGCAGTGGAACAAGTAATGGCAGGCAAGTTTGAATAATTATTTTTCAAAAAAAAGTATTTATTTTTAAAATTTTTCTTTTAAGTAGTTTTTTCAAAAATGTACTATATTTATACCAAAGTTTATTTTCACAGTAAAATGTACATCATTTGGCATTTCAAATATTTAAAAGTTTAAGTATTATCATTCAACACAATGAACCTATTCTATTTCTCTTTTTCATATATCTTTGTAATTATTTTTTAAAATAAGTACTTTTGTTTTTATAAAATTAGGCAACCTTAAAATTTGATGAGTATATGAATTTATTTGTTAGACTGAAATTTTTTACATGAAATTTAAAGCAGAAAAAGCACTTAAATTCTCATAAGTTGCTATTAAAAGAGTATTCAAATTATAAATTTATAATTGATTCCAATCCTATTGAGATGAAGGATGATTTTTGAAATGAAAATGCTTTGTCAGCGAATTATTAGTATTAGTAATAGTATTTTATTGAGTTAAAGTTAACTACTTTATAATTTTGATTTTTTAATTTTAATTTCAACTATAGATTGTGTCACGCTCTGGAAAGGTACCCTAGACATAATTGACACTCGGAGACAATTGCTAGTCCCCAAGCAAACCACCTGCCCTCACTACATTCGTCCCATCAACCGATCAGTGGAAGACATCATAGAATGACAAATAATAGCCTGTAGACTACTCTACCTCATCACATCTACGTTAGAAATAAAGGCCACGAGCGACAAGACTGATCATTAACGTCCATCACAGGAAATAACTTTAAAGAAACTCAATTTTTAAAAAAAAAGAACATTTGAAAGAAAGAAACATCCTCCAAGTGCAGAGGCACCATTCTATGGAATCCGAAAACTCTGAACTTCAACGATTCGCCTGTTGAAGTCCTCTGTCTACTGAATCTATATCATGAAATGATGCAACACCAAATAGCATTAGTATGTAGAATGTATTGCATGTAAATCCGGCTAAAAGTAAACAGTGTAGACAGCATAATATGGAGCTACATAAACTCATCAGGTACTTATTTCATCTCAAAATAAGGAATGGATACTATCACATCAACATAAATCAAGACTCATACCATCACATCAACATCAGAGTACTATAAATATGGAACCTATCTGGGAGTTTCTCTAACTGACAACTATTATCTTTGAGTCGGTGATGATACAACGAAGAGATGCCATTGTCATATCCATCCCATACCATGTCGGGGTAGAGGATGAGTTTATCGATAGATCCATAAATCTATCAAGTCCTCTTTTGGGACTGAGAAAACATCCGTTTTCACGGTCCAATCCTCTCCTATGCTGGCCACGTAGTTAATGAGTACAAGTGGGACTCACTCTCACCCATTTCAGTGCTAATACTTCTCCTAGTACTCAATATGCTCATAAGTCTATCAATCTATCAAGAACTCTCATCACCCAACTACTCATTTCGATGCTTAATACTCCTCTCATGACTCAATATGCTCATAAGTCCATCAACTATCAAAATTATTTTTTACCATCATTGTCTTCCAGATAGGGACATCTACTCATCTCGTCATTTATCCACTCGAGAAATTAGAAAAGTTCTTCTAAGATCAAACTCAACCTCTTCAAGGCTCTAAGGTTATCATTCTCAATCAATCTCATCAACAATATCACCAATACACTCAACCCATGACTCAAACCACATCACAAACACTAGTATACTATCGAGGCTTTAGACACCAACCCCTAAATTCATTATTCTAGTCTTTAACAAGGAACCATGTAGAGTTTCATGTGATAGTTCAAGAAGTCTATTTAAATCGTAAATTAAGTTGATAATGATCATCAATTCAAGAAAATATTTATATTATAATAACAATCCTAAGTAAAACATTCAAGGAATTAATGCACATAACCCATCATCTTCAACTATCAACCTATCACAGTCAATGGGGCACATGGGAGAACAATCTCATGTTTTGGTAGCCTTACATACCTGGAATGAAGATTATCTTAATCTTCTTCAAGAGATTGACCCACAACCTTGAAATCCCCAAGCTTGTCTTGTCTTCTCTCTCAAATGGGTTTTGAAACCCTTTAATACGAATAAAATAACCCTTAAATACTTTTTTGGAACTTAGGATAAGGTGAAGAATGACCAAAAGCCCTTCTCATAATATAACAAATAATTTTCACGAATTTTGCACAGGTCTGGGACGCGCCAGGGGTGCGGACCAGTTTATTTTTCTCAAAAATTCCTTCGAATGAATTTTAACCTTCCCGTCAAAAATTTTGAAAAAATATAAGTGTCAGTTCGCGTTCTGTCCACATCGCGCTAGGGGCGCTGACTGACACTATTTTCTAATTAATTAGCGAAAATTCTTTTTTGACTTGGTTGCTCTAAAATTGGGTCGAGGCCATTTTTCCACTCAATTTTTCATGTTAACTGTAAATTCGGCATCGGATTTCTCATCGAAGCTTGGAAAAACATGTTATGCACACGATTCCACTCTAGAGGCATTTTGGTAATTTTGTAAGGTATTACATTATCTCCCCATGGGATCATTTGTCCTCGAAAGACGAGTAAAGGTAGGATTAAGGCACAAGTAGACTCCGGACTCAACTCAATACTCACTCAAGAAATCTCGAACTTTTGACTACCCATCAACTTCTATACTTTTACTTAGCCTCAAAATAGAATAAACACATTAACTCAAGAGTGGAACTTCATTAACTTGATGATAGGGACATTACCTTCGACATTATCATCATCATGTGGCACGAATTAGTGTGGGTATTTGATCTTCATAGCTTTCTCAACTTCCCATGCAGCTTTCTCAATGAATTGATTCCTCCATAGAACTTTAACGGAGGCTATCTCTTTATTCCTCAGCTTACGAACTTGACGATAGAGGATTTGGATCAGAATCTCCTCATAGGACAGGCCATCCTTCACTCTTGTACTCTCAATAGGGACCACCAAAGTGAAATCTCCTAAACATTTCTTCAGCTTCGACATGTGGAGAAACTGATGGATCCTATCTAACTCGAAAGGCAATTCTAACTCATAGGCAACCTTCCTAATCCTTCCCACAATTTGGTAGGGTCCGACGTAGTGCGGGCATAACTTTTCTTTCTTCCCAAACTTCATAACGCCCTTCATAGGTGATACTTTCAAGTATATCCAATTATCTACCTCAAATTCCAAGTCCCTTTATCTCACATCAGTGTAGGACTTTTGGCGACTTTGTGCAGTTTTTAACCTCTCTCTAATAACCTTTACCTTTTTAATGGATTGGTGGAAAAGTTCGAGTCCAATCAGCTCAGCTTTACCAACTTCAAACCACCCAATTGGTGATCTACATCTTCTCCCATACAAAGCTTCATAAGGGGTCATTTGAATACTTGCATGATAATTATTGTTATACGCAAACTCAATCAATGGTAGTTGGACATCCTAATTCCCCTTGAATTCAAGTACACAAGCTCTCAAAATATCCTCCAAGGTCTAAATGGTGCGCTCTGCCTCGCCATTTGTCTAAGGGTGGAAGGTTGTACTCAGGTTTACCTTGGTACCCAATCCTTTCTAAAAAGATCTCTAAATTGGGAGGTGAATTAAGTCCCTCTATCTAAGATGATAGAAAAGGAAACTCCATGCAACCTCACAATCTCACGACTATATAACTTAGCGTACTCCCCTACGGTGTTAGTTGTTTTTACTGCAAAAAAGTGAGTACGTTAGTCATCCTATCCACGATCACCCATATTGAATCATCCTACTTTCGAGACCTTGGTAAATCGGTAATGAAATCCATGTTGACATCTCCCATTTCCACTTAGAAATATCAAAGTTCTAAGCTAATCCACACGATCTCTGGTGTTCAACCTTGACCTGTTGATAATTGGGGCACTTAGAGACAAATTCAGCAGTATCTTTTTTCATTCCATTCCATTAATAAACTTCTCTCAAGTCATGATACATCTTGGTGGAGCCAGGATGAATAGAATATCTAGAGTTGTGAGCTTTTTTCATGATTCTTTCTCGGACACCATCAACACTGGGCACATACAATCTACCCTGGTACCTCAACACCCCATCTCCCCTTTTGGAGAAAACCATCACTTTTTTCTTCTGGATAGACTCTTTCAATTGGAACAATTTAGGATCTTGGTCTTGCTTTTCTTTTACCTTTGACACTAAAGATAAAGCAGACCCATTCTGAACATTGACCCTGCCTTCATTATTTTCTTCAAGTTATACTCCCAATCGAGCCAAACTGTGTACTTCCTTAGCCAATTCTTTCTTCCTTTCCTCCACGTGGGTAATGTTACCCATAGACAACCTGCTAAGAGCATCAGCAATAATATTAGCCTTACCTGGGTGGTAGAGGATGCTTATGTCATAATCCTTGAGCAACTATGGTCAGTGAACATGTCCATATGCACTCTATACAAGTAGTAGCACCAGATCTTAAGTGCGAACACCACTACTGCCAACTTGAGATCATGAGTCGGATAATTCTTCTCATAAATCTTAAGTTGTGTGGAAGCGTAAGCTATCACCTTTCCTCTCTTCATTAGTACACCACCCAGTCCAACTCTAGATGCATCACAATATATCATAAAGTCTTTCACCCTATCGGTCAAAGTCAATACTGGCTTTGTAGTCAATCTAGTCTTCAACTCCTGAAAACTCCTCTCACATTCGTCGGACCACTAAAACTTGAACTTTTTCTGAGTTAGTTTGGTCAATGGTGTAGGCAAGGAAGAAAACCCCTCAATGAATCTACGGTAATAGCCTGCCAACCCTAAGAAACTTCTTATGTCCGTTGGAGAGGTTGGTCTAGACCAGTTCTTAATCGCTTCAATTTTCTAGGCATCCACTCTAATACCATCACCTGAGACAACATGACCTAGGAAGGCCATTAACTTGAGCCAGAACTCACACTTTGAAAACTTTGCATACAATTCATGGTATTTGAGAGTTTACAACATCATTTTAAGATGGTTGGTATGCTCCTCTTCATCTTTAGAATACACGAGGATGTCATCAATAAATGCAATCACGAACATGTTAAGATACTATCTGAATACTCTGTTCATCAAATCCATGAAAATTGTAGGTACATTAGTCAACCCATGACCAAGAACTCGAAATGTCCATACCTTGTCCTAAAGGTTGTCTTTTGAATATCACTTTCCCTCACCTTCAACTAATGGTAACCCGATCTGAGGTCTATCTTGGAGAAGCAAGTGGCACCCTGAAGTTGGTCAAATAGATCATCTATCCTGGGGAGAGGATACTTATTCTTTATTGTGACTTTGTTTAGTTGTCGGTAGTCTATGCACATTCTGAGAGACTCATCTTTCTTATGCATGAATAGGACAAGAGCACCCCAAGGAGAGACACTAGGCCTTAACCTTTCTCTAGCAAGTCTTTCAATTGCTTTTTCAATTCTTTAAATTTAGCGGGGACCATTCTATAAGGTGGAATTGAAATGGGCTAGGTATTGGGGAGAATATCAATCCCAAATTCAATCTCCCTATCAGGATAGACTCCAGGCAGATCCTCAGGAAACACTTTAGGGAACTCATTTACAATTGAGACTAACTCTAGAGTAGGGCACTCAACATTATCAGACTTAACTCACACAAGGTGGTAAATACAACCTTTGGAGATCAACTTTCTAGCCCTAAGATAAGCGATAAACTTTCCCTTGGGTGCAACAGAACTCCCTTTCCACTCTAGGACTGGTTCATTAGGAAATTGAAACTTAACAATCCAGGTTCTGCAATCAACAGAGGCATAATAGACATGAAGCCAATCCATGCCAAGGATCACATCAGAATCCACCATCTCCAACTCTACCAAGTCAGCTAAGGTATCCTCTATGATAGATAGATACAACACAATTTCTATAGACTCTGTCAGCTAGAATAGACTCACTAATAGGAGTGGAAACAGAAAAAAACTCTAGAAAAAACTCCGAAAGAATCTCAAACCAACTAGCCACATAGGGAGTCACAAAAGATAAAGTGACACTCCCGCCAAGCAATGCATAATAATCACAAGTAAGACTCGAAGCATACCTATCACAATATCTGGTGCTACCTCCTGATCTTGGTGATTACCCATTGCATACAGATGATTTTTTTGCCTCATGTACTTATAGTAGTACCCCTCTGATGGCTGCCAGCTCGAGGTACTGTGGAGGACTGTGGTCTACTGCTTCCTTCACTTCGTCTCCTCTTCGAGCACTCATATTGAAAGTGACCAGTCTGCCCACAAGAGTAACAAATATCTTTACACACATGGCACTCACCCAGATGAAGTTTACCACACTTGTCACAAGGTGGTTGTCCCTTTTTACCTTGGGTCATACTAGTTTGAGATTGAGAACCCTATGCTCTAAAATTCTGGTAACCATAAGACTTCTGGTTCTGATCATACTTGTTCTGTTGGACTGGCGCATTAGCTGCAGAGGGTGTATAATGAGAAGACCTCTTCTGAAAGTAAGACTTGTCACCTTTATTCTGTCTCTGCTGATTAGGCTCATGTCCTGCTAATTTGACCTTCTTGCTTAGATGCTCTTCCCTATCTCTCTTTTTATCTTCCTCTATATGTTAGGCATATACCATAACCCTTAAGATGCCCATGCCTGGGATTAACAAGACTACTTTGCACTTCTTTTGCACATGCCTGCCTAAGCCAGACACAAACTTCCTCATCCTTACCCTCATGTCTTGGACCATCTCTGGAGCATATCTGAACAATTTAATAAACATGAGACTGTACTCCTTAACAGTCATCCCTCTTTGCTTTAAGTTCGTGAACTCATCAACCTTCACCTCCCTTAACTCTTGGGGAAAGAAAGTGGTCAAGGAAAGCAACCTCAAACTCCTCCCACTCTGCAGGCTCCATACCACATCCTCACCTCGACTGTCCTCCCATTGGTTATACCAGACATTTGCAACATCTTTCAACTGGTAGGAGGCAAGCTCAACTTCTTCAATGTCATTAGCATGCATGCCCCTCAAGACCTTCCACATCTCATCGATGAAGTTCTACGGGTCCTCCTCAACCTTTGACCCTGTATACACTGGCGGGTTTATCCTAAAAAAACCTTTGAGCCTGGTTACAGTTGTAGGCTTTTGGGAATTGGAACTTGGGGCTTGAGAACCTCAGTTATTTCCCTGGGAGACTACTAGTTGGGTAAGCATAGTAATGGCTCCCCTAAACTCTGCCTCTGAGGTGGGGTTGGTTGCAGTTGTGCAGGGGGCGCCTATGGGACCTCAGCAGCCCTAGCAGGTCGACCCCATCTCTTTGTCTTGTCTAAGCAGTGACCTCTAGTTGGGAGTTCTCAGCGATTAGGGCTGAGGCATCTCTTTGAGCAGTAGTTTGATTTGGAGTCATATTTTACAAACATTCTGCAACCACCTGGCCTCATTACATTCGTCTCATCAACCGATTAGTGGAAGATATCAGAAAATGACAAATAACTATCAATGGTCTACTCTACCTCATCACATCTACGTCAGAAATAAAGTCCATGGGCCACAAGACTAATCATTAACGTCCATCACATGAAATAAGTTTAAAGGAACTTGGTTTTAAAAAAGAAAGGGAAAAAGGACCCCAATATTAACCCATCATCTCTCTATGTCTATGAAGCTTCTATGTTTGTGATCTAGGGAGGTACCATGACAGGCCATGGCTACCACAACTCAAAAAATAACTCAAACATGTGAAAGAAAAAAATATCCTCCGAATATAGGGGAGGACTCACCACTCTCTGGAATCAGGGAACTCTAAACCTCAACGATTCACCTGCTGAAGTCCTCTGTCTTCTAAATCTGCATCATCAAATGATACAGCGCCAAATGGCGTTAGTACGTGGAATGTACTATATATAAAACAGGCTAAAAGTAAACACTGTAGATGGTATAACATGGAGCTATATCAACTCATCAGATACTTATTTCATCTCAGAATAAGGAATAGACACTATCATATCAACATCAATCAAGACGCATACCACCACATCAACATCAATCAAGACTCATCACAGTATTATCAACATGGAACCTATCTGGGAGTTTCTCTAATCGACAATCATCACCTATGAGCAGGTGATAATATAATGAAGAGATATCATTGCTACATCCGTCCAATACCTTGTCGGGGTAGAGGGTGAGTCTATTGGTGGATCCATAAATCTATCAAGCCCTCTTTTAAAACTGAGGAAGCATCTGTTTTCATGGTTCAATCCTCTTCTACGCTGGCCACATAGTTAATGAGTAAGAGTGGGACTCACTCTTACTCATTTCGATGTTGAATACTCCTTCCATGACTCAACATACTCATAAGTCCATCAACCATCAAAATTATTTTTTACCATCATTGTCTTCTAGACAGGGACATCCACTCATCTCATCATCTATCCACTCGAGAAATTAGAAAAGGTTTTCTATGATCAAACCCAACCTCTTCAAGGCTCTAAGGTTATCATTCTCAATCAATTCGATCAACAATATCAACAATACACTCAACCCATGATTCAAACCACATCACAAACACCAACATATCGTCGAGGCCCTAGACATCAACCCCTAAATTCATTATTGTAGTCTTTAACAAGGAATCATGTAGAGTTGCATGTAATAGTTCAAGAAGGCTATTTAAATTGTAAATTAAGTTTATTATGATCATCAATTCAAGAAAATATTTATATTATAATAACAATCCTAAGTAAAACATTCAAGGAATTCACAGACAGAACCCATCATCTTCAACTATCAACCTATCACAGTCAATGGAGCACATGGGAGAACAATCTCATGCTTTGGATAGCCTTACATACCTTAAATGAAGATTATTTTAATTTTCTTCAAGAGCTTGACCCACAACCTTGAAATCCCCAAGCTTTTCTTGTCTTCTCTCTCAAGAATTCTTGACATAGGAGTTAGGAAAAATGGGTTTTGAAATCTTTAATACGAATAAAATAATCCTTGAACACGTTTTTGGGGCTTAGGATAGGGTGGGGAATGACCAAAGGCCCTTCCCGTAATAAAAGAAATAATTTTCATGAATTTTGCACTGGTTCGCAACGCGCCAGGGGCGTGGACCAGTATATTTTTCCCAAAAATTCTTCTGAACGAATTTTAACCTTCCTGTCGAAAACTTTGAAAAAAAAGTGTTAGTCCGCGTTCCAATCCGCATCGCGCCAGGGGCGCGGACTGACACCGATTTTTAATTAATTAGCAAAAATTATTTTTTGACTCGGTTGCTCTAAAATCAGGTCGAGATCATTTTCCCAATCAATTGTTCGTGTTGATCGCAAATCCAGCCTCTAATTTCTCATCGGAGCTTGGGAAGACGCATTATGCGCATGATTACACTCTACCTCTGTTTCATCCCTGTCTCTAATTTCTCATCGGAGCTTGGGAAGACGCATTATGCGCATGATTACACTCTAGGGGCATTTTGGTAATTTTGCAGGGTGTTACAGCAACCAAGCAAGTATCTTGCACCTTCAAACAACTCGGAGTAGAGTAATATCTATGTTGTGCTCCCTTTTGACCACAAACCAACATATTAGAAAGTATAATAAGTATATTTCAATGTTACTGATTACTTTGAAATTTAGTAAAATACAATTCAATATTACCATTTTTTGGAGAGCTATTATATTCTCAATAGTGAGATTTATCCATATACTACTGATAGATGTGAAAGTTATTTCAAAAATAACTTTATAAAAATAAAAGAAGTTAGTTCATTACAAAGTTATAAAGTTTATTATAAACACAACAATTAATATAGTACCTTAGTATTGTGTGGTTCTAACATCACAGAATGCTATTACAGGTCTTTCAATATTCAACATTTGCAACAATTCGATATCTATTTCTGATGATTCACGTTCTAATGTCACAAAATGCTATTACAAGTCTTTCAATATTCAACTTTTGCATCAATTTGGTATCTATTTCTGATGATTCACTCCATAAAGTTATTATTTTTCGGTCACTTCTGAATTTGACAATTAAATACATAAGTATAAATTTTGAAACTTATAGTAGAAGATTTTTTAAAGCTAAGATTATTGGCAATTTTCATAATAATCTTTTTAAAATAAATTTAGTTTACTTCTCGTTCATAAGTACAATCTCTCTTTGATTTATTTTTTCTCCAATGAATATCTTTGAACTTTCAAATATTCCAAGTATATCTAGAAAGAAAATTATGAAAAAAATGTTAAGTAAGTAAGAGGAACATATTATGTTTATATTAAATAGTTGATAAAATCTGAAAGACTTACCCAAGTATTTTTCCTTGATACATAATGTTGTATCTTTGAACGAAACAAAATTATCTGAAAAAGAGGCAGTAGAAAACTGACTTCTGTAGTTCTGAACAATAGTGTTATCAATAAATCAAATCTCAATCTCTTTGTTTACGGTAGAAAATTTGGATTAGCACATTTAATACATCAATTTATGAAAGAATCCATTGAGAGATTATCTAAAATAAATTATTGAAAAAAATAAGAATAAGAATAAGAATAATATATGAATTTATAATATAAAAAAATTAATAAGATTAAGAAGTATTACCTACTTGAGATATTACTTTACGTGAATAGATGAAACCTGTGAATAGATGGAGATGTTAGAAACAAAATAATAGAAATTTTTAAATAATGAAAATTTATTAGACTAAACTAACTAAATAAAGGCCAAAATATAATTCGAATGAAGCAAGTTAAGTTGGCATAACAATTAATATTATTTTCTTTAAATTCAAAAAGTGAAAAAAGGGAAAGAATATGAAACAAAAAAGTGACTGTGTAATATAAGTAAACCTGATAATCAAATGAGGAAAAGCTGTAAAATAAAATTTAGCATCACTTAGCACAAATTGATGAAGGGAATGAATGAATCAAAAGTTGAAATTGAAGTGTTTTTATAGGAGTAGAGAAATCATAAATCAAAAAAGAAAAAAATAATATTTTATTATATTTTGGACAAAACTTTTCATCATATAATTAGGATTTGTGGTGAAATTAGAAGAACTTTTATTTATTTTCAAATAATTAATACCTTTTTTTCCTATTCAAAGTGGGAAACTTGTGTTACCTTAAAGGAGAAAAAAAAAGTAAAAAATAAAATTAACCAAACGTGCTCCCTCAAAAACAAGGAAAACTTTCCTGAAATTTTTCCCTTAAATTTTTTTTCTTTTTCACGCTTGTTTTCCTTTTAATTGTTTTCTTTTTGACTAATTTCCTTTTTTACTACAAGTCTATTTTAGTTGAAAAAGGATTCTTTATGTAGAGATTTTTCCCTCAAAAAAGGGAAAACTTTCCTGAAGTTTTTCCCCTTAATTATTTTTCTTTTTCACACGTGTTTTTCCTTTATTTTTTTCTTTTCGATTAATTTTCTTTTACACCAAATCCGTTTTAGTTGGAAAAGGATTCTTTGTGTATGGATTTTTCTTTATTTAATTTTTCCTTTAATTTTTATTCTTTTTGCTGGAGGGGGTTTTCCCTTTTAATTTTTTTTTGACTAATTTTCTTTTACACCAATCTATTTTAATTGGAAAATGATTCTTTGTGTAGAGATTTTTATTTATTTAATTTCTATTTATATGTAATATTATTAAAATAATAATTCTAAAACAAAGGTGAAAAGACGATTTTGTCTAAACATGAGTCTTTTAATGAAGGACAAAAAGTTCAAACAATATTATTAATGACCTTCACACTTTTAATATAGTACTAGTTTAGTATACGTGCATTGCACGTGTGTGTCATATTAATATTATTAAATTGAATACTATAAATATTTGAAAAATAATTTTTCTAAAGGAAGTTTTTCGACTTTC
Organism: Solanum virginianum; assembly: GCA_000787875.1. Taxonomy (NCBI): domain Eukaryota; kingdom Viridiplantae; phylum Streptophyta; class Magnoliopsida; order Solanales; family Solanaceae; genus Solanum; species Solanum virginianum. The sequence continues at coordinate 53,652 of DF359456.1, forward strand.
TTTTTAGTATTTTTGGACCTTTTTCCTATTTTTATGGGATATTTTTCAAAGATTTTTTTGCCTATTATTTGAAGAGTTTTCTACTATTTTTCTTTTGACTAAGTTTATTTTAGTTAGCAAAATAATCTCCATATATTAAAGTTAATGATTCTGCACAAGGAAAACTAAATTATCTTTAGTTTCACACAAATTCTACTAATTTTGTACTTAAAAGGAAAACTAAATTATCTTTAATTTCACCCAAATTCTATTCCTAGAATTTTATATTTCACCCAATCTCTACTTAGGTAGTGGTAAGGTCTGCGTACATCCTACCCTCCCCAGACCCCACTTGTGGGATTTTACTGGGTATGTTGTTGTTGTTGAACTTAAAAGGAAAATTAAATTATTTTTAAGCTAATAAAAAAAATTAAAAGGAATTTTTTGGACCTTCTGTTGAAACTTTTTTGCCTATTTTTATGGAACATTTTTCAATGATTTTTGACTATTATTTGAAAAGTTTTTGACTATTTTTTTTTTGACTAACTCTATTTTAGTAAGAAAAACATTCTCCGGTTAATAATTTTGCACTTAACAGGAAACTAAATTATATTTAATTTCACACAAATTCTACTCCTAAATTCTAGGATTTTGAACTTAAATGGAAATTAAATTATTTTTAAACTAATCTATTTTTTTAAAGGATGTTTCTGGACCTTTTTTAGTATTTTTGGGACTTTTTTTGAAACTTTTTCCCTCTATTGTTATGGGACATTTTTAAAAGATTTTTTGCCTATTACTTGATTTTTTTTTGACTATTTCTCTTTTGACTAAGTCTATTTTAGTTAGGAAAACATTCCATATATGAATTTAATTATAATAAGAAAATATTTTTTATTTAATTTTTATTATAGTTAATATTTAATATTATTAAACTAATAATTGAAAAAAAAGATAAAAAGACGATTTTGTCAAAAGTGGAGTTTTTAATGAAGGGCAAAAGTTCAAACAACATTTCTAAGGGTCTTCACGCTTGTCATGCCCACGGGAGGGTACCCTAGATGTAACCGACACTCAGAGACTATTGCTAGTCCCCAAGCAAACCACTTGGCTTCATCACATTCATTCATTCATACATTCGACAAATCAGCGAAAGACATAAGAGAATAAATGGGCACATCATCATCTAGTCTCAAAATAATATTATAAAAAGGGCTAGTAGGAGGAACTAGCTCACAGGCTTACATCAACATTCCACTCTAGTCTATGAAACCTCAATCACTAATAGGTGGTGCTAATGACACACCCATGTCTACCTCAAACAAAATAAATGCTAACCAACTCTAACTCTAAAGCAAGATAAAAGTAGCATATGAATCCTCCGAAGTAAGGGAAGCATACCAATCCATTGGACATCTAAAGATCCTCAATGAAATACCTGCTGATGATCTCTATCTCGTATATCTGCATCATAAAATGATGCAGCGCTAGAATGGCGTCAGTACGTAGAATGTACGGTATGTAAACGGGATAAAAGTAAGACAAATAAGCAGGGTACATGGAAACATCAGTTCATTAAGCATTCATCTCATTTCAGAACACGGAATAGATACTATTTCACTTAATATTCGTTAAGACTCACACAATCACATCAACATAAGAGTACTATCAAGAAGGCATCCTATATGGGAGTTTTTCTGACCTACACTCATTACCTATGAGCTGGTGATGGTACAACGAACTGATGGCGTTGCCCCATCCTCCCAATACCTTGCCGGGATAGAAGGCATTCATTATTGGATCCAAAATAGAAATAACATTAAGTCCTCTTTTAGGACTAAGGAAACATCCGTTGCTCACGATCAATCCTTGCCTATGCTGGCCACGTAGTTATGAGTGCTCTTACCCATTTCAATACTTGATACTTCTCCCATAGACTCAACATGCTCATAAACATTAATATCCATCCTTTGTCCTTATTTAGTCTCTTTCAGACTTGGACATCAAGTCATTATTCCTTCATTAGATCGAGGAATTAGGAAATATTCCTTTAAGATTACGTTCAACCTCTTTGAGGTTCTCAATTCACTATCATCAACCTTCAATTCGTTCAATTCAGAGATCAATACCTACTGCTAGAGCAAGATCACTCTATATTTTAAGTACAACATTATAGGCGAAAAAACTAATATTTGTTTTTAAAAAAGGTAGTTAAGAACCGATTTTAGTAATTAAGGTGCTAAATAAAATTTCATGATTATTCAAATATTACGCTTATGTGATAGAATATTTTCTGCTATCGTATTTTTTTAAAATTAATTCAACTAATAATATTGTTTCAAAATATTCATTTATTTTTAAACTATAAATATGATAATCATTAAAATTGAGTTGCATGTTATTCTCTTATATGATATATAAACTATAAATGAATATATATATATATATATATATATATATATATATATATATATACCTCTAGAATGTAGATGTCCGCATAACACGTCTTTCCATGCTTCATTAGCTAACTCGATACTGGATAAGCAATCAGCATGAAAATTGAGTGGAAAATGGTCTTGTTTGGATTTTAGAGCCATCGGATCGAAAAATAATTTTTCGTAATCAATTCCAAAATATTGTCAGTGCGCGCCCAAGGCGCAACGCGCCAGGGACGTGAACCAACACTTACATTTTTTTAACTTTTTCGATGGGAATTGAAAACTCATTCAAAAACAAAATTGGAAAAAATTAACAGAGGTTCGCGCCCAGACTGCATCACGGACAGGGCATTTCTGGGGTGAAATATTCTCTTTTATTTTGAGGGTTATTTTGGTCAATTTCTAACCTCTCCTAAACACAAAACACGATCAATTTGGGTCATTTTAATGAGTAAATAGAGTCTTAAACCACATTCTAAGTCCTTTTTTACAACACTTGAAAGTTAGGGCTTGAGAGAGAAGAAAGATGAATGTGAGATTAAAGAATTCAAGGAGAATTCTTGACGATTGATTGGAAAAGCTTTATCCCAAGTATATAAGGCTAAACTAAAAGCATGAGATTGTTCTCTCATATGCCCCATAGATGGTCTTAGATGAGAGTTGAATGTTCTTGAGTCTACATACATGATTCTTGATTATTTTCCTGAAAAATTTATAACTTTACATGTATTTTCATATGTTGATGATCATCATAAACTTTCTTTCTTGAATTAAATATCTTCATGAGTATTGCATAAACCCTATATGTTAACTGTTAAAAACGTGCATGCATAATGAAAGTTAGGGATGGAGTCTAGAGTCTTGACTTGAGTATGTTGATGAAAATCTTGATATGAGTATGAAGTTGAGTTAGTTGAGCTTGATGATCTTATGAGTCTTCATAGTTGAGTTCTTGAGTCCATCTAAATGACTTCTTCTAATTGATGATCTGAGTTAGTTGAGCTTGATGATCTTATGAGTCTTCAAGTATCCTAGGGTGTCTATTATTGACACCCAATTTTTACCCACCACAATATGAATTAATTATTGAACTTTTAATTTGGACAATTTGAAATAATTGGCTTTCAAAAATACAAAAAATATCTTCTCAAATAAATTTTATTTTTTATTTTAGGAATTATTATTTTGTTATTAATTTCATTAATTCAAGTTGATAATATTGAAAGCTCTTCAATTAATTTATATTAATTCGTCTTGTAATCAACTTAGTCAATTGATTTCGATTTGATTACATTTAATTGGCTAAAATTGCAATTGAATGGCCAATTTTGAAAGGCAAAATCCACACTCCCCTTGAACTAATTTTCAGACCTATCTTGAACCCATTTTTAGCCTTATTTTGGACCCAATTTAATCTAATTTTGAGCGTGGGGGTCACACGCCCCCAATTTCCCTTTCCCTTCTTATTTTCCTCATACGCATATTCACTCCCACCCCAATACTCTTCTTCTTCCTCGCAGCAACAACCTAGAAAATGCCAAATCCAACCCCAACGTTTACCTCCTCCAATCTGTACGTACGTGTCCCTCTCCCATTTCCCCTTATTCATTCGTACCTCATTTGTTTGGGGGAATCCTAAATATGGTGTGTCTCACAGCTGTCGATTCAAATCGATGGCTATGATGTGGACTCTTGGATGATTCCTAGGAGATTGGGAGTTTAATTTTGAATTCAAAGAAACCCTAAATCTGCCCCTAATTCCCCAATTTTTACCCCTAATTCCCTAATTGAATAACCAATTTTGAAAGGCAAAATCCACACTCCCCTTGAACTAATTTTCAGATCCATCTTGAACCCATTTTTAGCCTAATTGAACTAGTTTTCAGACCCATCTTGAACCCATTTTTAGCCTTATTTTGGACCCAATTTAATCCAATTTTGGGACCAAACCCAGTCCACACACCCCAATACTCGGCCCAAATCCCCTCTTATTTCAGCACATTATATACATATATATTACATATACCTCGCGTGGAGGCCACACGCCCCCAATTTCCCTTTTCCTTCTTATTTTCCTCATACGCATATTCACTCCCACCCCAATACTCTTCTTCTTCCTCGCAACAACAACCTAGAAAATGCCAAATCCAACCCCAACGTTCACCTCCTCTAATTTGTACGTACATGTCCCTCTCCCATTTTCCCTTATTCGTTCGTACCTCATTCGTTTGGGGGAATCCTAAACATGGTGTGTCTCACAGCCGTCGATTCAAATCGATGGCTATGATATGGACTCTTGGATGATTCCTAAGAGATTGGGAGTTCAATTTTGAATTCAAAGAAACCCTAAATCTGCCCCTAATTCCCTAATTTTTACCCCTAATTCCCTAATTGAATGACCAATTTTGAAAGGCAAAATCTACACTCCCCTTGAACTAATTTTCAGATCCATTTTTATCCTAATTGAACTAATTTTCAGACCCATCTTGAACCCATTTTTAGCCTTATTTTGAACCCAATTAAATCCAATTTTGGGACCAAACCCAGTCCACACACCCCAATACTCGGCCCAAATCCCCTCTTATTTCAGCGCATTATATACATATATTACATATACCTCGCGTGGGGGCCACACGCCCCTAATTTCCCTTTCCCTTCTTATTTTCCCCATACGCATATTCACTCCCACCCCAATATTCTTCTTCTTCCTTACAGCAACAACCCAGAAAATGCCAAATCCAACCCCAATGTTCACCTCCTCCAATCTGTACATACGTGTCCCTCTCTTATTTCTCCTTATTCGTTCGTACCTCATTCGTTTGGGGAAATCTTAAAAGTGGTATGTCTCACAGCCATCGATTCAAATCAATGGCTATGATGTAGACTCTTGGATGATTCCTAGGGGATTGGGAGTTCAATTTTGAATTCAAAGAAACCCTAAATCTGCCCCTAATTCCCCAATTTACCCTGCATTTTCCCTCCCATTTTCCCCTAATTTGGGGCTATAAAAATCTCCTTTCTCCTCCATTGAAGGGCAGCCGCTTTAATTGGGAAAAACCTATGAGAACCTCAATCAATTTTCACAGTCATTCTTGATCGCAAAAATACACGATGAAATTGAGTGAAGAATAAGCATTTATCTCAGAAAAGTTGGGTCAACTTCGAAGAGATTTATGGCCAGAGAGTCCTAATTTCGAAGTCAATGTCTAATAGACAAGCTTCCGTTGGTGGTAAAAAGCTCTATCTCAGCCCATTGAAATCCCAGTTCCTGCTCCCAAATAGGTAATATCCTCAGCCATTTAACTCGATTTCTTTTGAAGAATTATGTTTTTCATTTGGGTTGTTTGGATCATTCATTTTTGGAATTTCTGTTGGACTATCAGGATTTTGCACTCATTAATCCTATTGAATAGTGGTGATGGATGGTTGCATTCTGTTAGCATTTTTCTATTTTGTTGTATACCGTTAAGGGGTAATGGTCTATATTGCATGTGGGTTTCATGTTTTCTTGTTCAATTTTATGTTTTCTCAATCGATTTCAAATCCTTTCAGTTAAATGGAGTCTCAAATAGTTTCATGTCTGTTTCACTGTTTTTCCCATGAGTCTGGTTTGATGGGTTGGGTATCACTGTTATGTTTTGCTTTAAGAGGCACTGAGAATGTCTTTATTTTGATGAATTTTTACCCC